>JADBJO010016111.1:0-27500 GCA_016801955.1 Conus betulinus | reverse complement strand
TAGTTTTGCATCGCAGAAAAAAAGGAAAAATGATTACACACCCTACATGCAGTTTCTATCAATATTCAGAAAAGCAAAAGCAGAATACCGCAATGTTTCAAAACTATTTTTGAAAAATCACACCCTGGCAAGAATGTTGTTGTTCAAGTAATGTTAGCAATTATCTTTCTTGCGATATTAACATCCAGCAGTTAAAACAAATACTAGGCATCAATGGAATGATTATTAATACTTTGATTATGACTCTTCGTCCGCACGATGCATGGCTGAATGAAGTTATTGATTACCGAACGGACCCACTGGCCATGATTATTCATCCTGGTGGCAAAAGGTACACAGTTATCGTTCCGTTCTTTTTGCTACACTGCCCTATGCAGTCACAGTATAATTATTTTGACGATTTCATTCAATATACCCACACAAAAAGACAATACCAATATCGTATAGAGATCAAATTCATGGGGTATAATTCGATTTTTGTCGTGAAAATGTCTATGTAGTTCAAGGGGGAAAAAAAAGATAAACACATTGGGCTTTTGTAATCAGTAATCCTTCACGTTAGTAAAGACAAATTTCTTATTCCAATTTCTCACAGAGTACACTAAACAGTAAAAGTTGTAAAATGGTGTGTGTGTGTGTGTGTGTGTGTGTGTGTGTGTGATCAGCAGAATTTACACATAAAATCACTTCACATGTTCTAAACTCGGTAATGACACAAGCCAACGATTTAAACTATTTAAAATAACAGGAACCTGAATCCAATGTTCAGTGAAAGACATACATAATACCTGCGTCCTGATGATCATTTGTTTAGCAACATTCGTTTTAACACCCACATCCTGATACGACCCACTAATATAAAACAGAAACCTGCAAGTGTTTCCTATTCATGACATACAAGGGCTGAAAGATACAACATGAGCATTTTGAAATAATACGTACTGACGGAAGCAGGGTGAATGCAAAAGAAAACACATGTCCCAAGATTAAAGATGTGGTCCGTCCATGTGCATGTGTCGAAACGACATTTTATTTTTTGACGAATGCTAATGACCATAGATATTCCTTGATACATGTCTTCGCCTGTTGCATGTTTTTTTTTTTTTTTTTTTCCCCTGGTCATTCGCTAAATTTGATATATTACAGACTGTTGTCCGGAATATTTGAGTGTGCTGACTAAAAGATGAATGGAATATTGTGTACACATATGGGACAGTGTGTGTGTGTGTGTGTGTGTGTGTGTGTGTGTGTGTGTTATATGTCGATGGAGTTGGTCATATACATTTTTCCGTGGGTAATACTCTTCATTTTCTTCAAACTCACATTTCAGTGAAACTATTGTACATCTGTAAAATGTATCTTAATGGTAATACTCACAATTTCTTCATACTCAAGTTTATGACAAACGAGCGTGTATCTATCAAATGTGTTATTTATCTTTTTTTTTTTTTCATTTTTTATGGAATGCATTAAAAATGAGTTGCATGACTATTCGTGCAAACGGCTGAGTTTTATTTGTTCGTGTTGTTTTACTCTGCTGAACCACAAATCGATAGATAGATACATAATGATTGCATTCGTGTGTGAATACCCTGAAATGGAAGTCAGAAAAGGGTTTTAAATAAAATTTGCAGATGAACGCGTTTATTCACATGCATTCAAAACGCATTTTCGTATTGTACTGTATAACTCTATTGTCACTGCAAAATCCGAGTTGTTCTCCCTGGGGAGGACGCATCACCGTGGCACAGCGCCATCTTCATCGTTAAAAAAAAAATCTGCCTGGGTACATTTTGTTTATCTTTCAAAGTAGATTTCTTTGCACTGTTTCGCCAGAGAAAACCACCTCGTTGCCATGGATTTTTACACTGCATTATGCAGGCCTGTATGCTGCAGTTAGGATTTCATTCAATCATCACATTCTAAAGACAACCAACCACCCGGACCACTACTCAAAATCTAGTGGAAAGAGCGAGCGACCGAGCTCGCGCGCTCGAGAGAGAGAGACAGAGAGACAGAAGAAGGAGGGAGAGAGAGAGGTGAGACAGAGAGACAGACAGACAGAGAGAGAGAGAGAGAGGTGGGGAGGGGGGGGGGGGGGAGAGACGGACAAACAGAGCACTGCCACTAAATTGGTTGGGTTTGCTTCTTGAAGATACGCTTTGAAAACCACCTTTCTATTTCTTCTCCCGCGGGAAGGACAGTGAGTGCACAAACACCGATATGTTAAATCTCTGGTCGATAGCCGGGCTAGAGATATTTTGTAGTAACGGTCTTTTGTTGTACATCTACAGCAATGTAGAAGTGTTTTCAACTTTTTTTTTTTTCGTACACATTAAAAAAACCAAAGACTCTCTCTCTCTCTCTCTCTCTCTCTCTCTCTCTCTCTCTCTCTCAAGAACAATCACATCTCCACACAAATACCAGATTTAATCAGGAAAGAAGCGGTGTACAAATGTAAATTTTATAACACCCAGCGCTCAGCTAAAGAGAGTGAGCAACACAATACGTGAAAAAAAATAAATAACCGCGTCCCCATGAGACTCGCTACGTGGACATGAACTCGGAATTTGTATAGAAGCAAGCGCCCACATCGCAAGCGCGCCCGTATGTGCGTGCGTGTGCGTGTGCGTGTGTGTGTGTGTGTTTGTGTGTGTGTGTGTGCGTGCGTGCGTGCGTGCGTGCGTGTGCGTGCGCGTGACTTCTTTTGTGTTTATGAGAGAGAAAGTGTGTGCTCAGTAGTAGCAGTCTAGTAGCTGTAATATTATTTGAAAGTCTTTTCACAAAATGGGATCGGACATATGAATGTAGGACTGTGCGAATGCATGTGCTTGCACGCGCGCTTTTTGTGCAATCATCGGTCAAAATGCAGACGAAGGAACAGCCTGTTAACAAAAATCACCTATTCGTAAACTCGTCGTCAGTAGTCAATTCAAAGCACATAAACTGACAACAACTTAAGCAATGAGATAGTAGTAAATTTACATAGCAAAAAAATGGCAGTAAGGAACACCTGCCAGTATAGGATTAGTCCACAGCATACCTAAATTTCCAGTGATCCACTGTTTCCTATAGTTACAGCCGAGAAGACACAACGTAGGGTGTACTTCAACGACCTTACTGATTATACATGAGTTCTATTCAAATTCATGGACAGGAACGGGGAAACGTGAAGAGGAGCAGCTAATTACTGCATGCAACTGCATAGCCCAAGCTCTATTCACAGAGGTGTTTTCATGTGCATATCCAAGTGCGTATGTGCACATTTGCGTGCGTGTGTGTGAGCGTGCGCACGCGCGTATGTGTTCATGTGTGTGTGTGTGTGTGTGTGTGTGTGTGTGTGTGTTTGTGTGCGCGCGCGCGCATGCATGTGTGTATAACTCGGAAACCAAGACAAAACTGGGCATATATACAGGTGCTCATCTTATCGGTCAGCAACAACTGTTTACAAGGTTGTGTTGTACAATTAGGGATGACAATGCTATTTGAGACTTAAATGGTTGAAAGAAAAATGTCTGAAAGATTATGGAAAGGAAAAAGTTAGCAGGTCTTTTCCCCCCGTCTATCAGTGTGTACATGAGCACACGCGCATGTATACACGAGAGAAGAGGGCTGGATGAATTCTGGCAGGGTTATGAGGAAGGGGTGGTGAGGGGTGACCAATGGAGGGCGGAAATGAACTGAAAAAGGGGAAAGATGTAGCTGATGGGTTTAATAACACATGTGTGCCAGTTCTCTGCCCTTATGGACTGCACGCGAGAGAGAAATCAACTGAATATTACTGATAGCAAAATCATATGCCTTACAAACGACGAATTAAACATCAAGTGCCAGAGAGAGAGAGAGAGAGAGAGAGAGAGAGAGAGAGAGAGAGAGGGGGGGGGGGGGGGAGGGAGGGAGAGGGAGAGATTACACATCAAATGCCAGAAATAGAGAGAGAGAAAAAAGTCATGACACTTTGGAATTGTATTGCCATTGCAAAACATCTTGTGATATGGGGAGGGATGTGACAACAATACAAACCGAACAACGAAGAATTAACCACAGTCACGCTGCCTCGGACTACAAGAGACATTTACATCATGATCTTTGTCATTTTCATGATCATCGATCATGATTTAATTAATTAAAAGGAAATCACAAACGCGGCTACCCTTTTCTACCCTGCTCTTCCGGTTGTCTCATTGTCGACTTCCATTCCACCTCAACGCCGTGACAAGTCCGTATCAAAGTCCACAGGATAAAGTCCACAGGCTAAAGTCCAAAGTTCACGAAGACTGTCGGCGGATGGAAGGGGGGCGACGCTCTTCAGGAAGCAATGATTGTGGTCAGCAGTCAGAGGGCTTAGCAGGGGGTGCCCGGCAAGTGTTGAATGAAGAGGCACCGCTGAACAGCACTGGAGGGACTCCACAGCACTGCCCCATCTCCTCTGGCTGACATGTTTCTGACCAAGTGACTCTTTCTGCTTCCTCGGGCCTGCCGGTGCTGTGAAGACGAAAGAAAGAAGAGCATGGATGTGGCTGCGTGTGGCAGAGCTAGACTGAAAACTATGCGAGTAATGCCATCAACACGACATGGGAAAGGAGTCGGCAAAATACATGTGTTTCGACTGGTCGGGGGACTTGGTTAAACGCTTAAACTAAGCGTTTGAATGAAAGTGTTGAAGGAGGGGGTTGGTCACACCGAGTGTTTCAATAAAATGATTTGGGGACGTCCGGCTTAACAAGTGTTTGAAAGAAAATGAGTTGAGTATCTTTAACTTCAACAAACGTTTGAATAAAAAATGGTTCAGAGGGTGTTCAGCTGAACCAAACGTTTAAATAAGAAAGTGATGTAGATGTTCGGCTAAACCAAACGTTCAAATAAGAATGTGATGGAGATGTTCGGTTGAACCAAACGTTCAAATAAGAATGTGATGGAGATGTACGGCTAAACCAAACGTTCAAATAAGAATGAGATGGAGATGTTCGGCTAAACCAAACGTTCAAATAAGAATGAGATGATGATGTTCGGCTAAACAAAACATTAATGACAAAGTGGTTTGGAGGATATTTGGCTAAACGGAGGGTTCAAAGAAGAATGCTTTGGGAAAATGCTCGGCTAGACCAAGCGTTTAGATATGAATGGTTTACAACATGTTGTGCTAAATCAAGCGTTCAAACAAGAATGGTTGAGTATGTTGACTAGGCCAGATTTTAATCAGAATGATTAGGGAGATGTTCGGTTAAACCAAGCATTAAACTAGGGATGGCTTGGGGATATTTGGCTATACTAAGCTGTTAAATCGAAATGGTTCGGGGATGATACATTACGCCACGAGTTTACATAAGAATGGTTTGGGGATATTTGTGGGGATATTTGACTACACTAAGCATTGAAATACGAATAGTTTGAGGATGTTTTGTTAAACAACGTATGGTATGCTTGGACAAACCAAGAGTGTAAAATATACAGTAGAGACCTGAAGTATGTTTGGTTACACCATAGATATGGGGGGGGGGGGGGGGGGGGGGGGGGGGGGGTGGCGGTTACACCAACTGTTAAAATAAGAATAGTTTGGAGGTCTTGGGGCTGTCCAAGCTTTTCAGTAAAAAAAAATGGTCTGGGAATATCTGGCTAAACCAAGCATGTAAACAAGAATAACTTGGGGATGTCTATCTAAAATAAGCCTTTGAAGATGGAACTGTTCGGGGAGGCCCGGCTAAACCAGGCGTTTAAGTAACAATAGTTTGGGGGTGTTTGGCTAAACCAGGCGTTTAAGTAACAATAGTCTGGGGGTGTTTGGTTAAACCAGGCGTTTAAGTAACAATAGTCTGGGGGTGTTTGGTTAAACCAGGCGTTTAAGTATCAATAGTTTGGGGGTGTTTGGCTAAAACCATGCGTTTAAGTAATAATAGTTTGGGAGTGTTTGGCTAAACCAGGCGAATAAGTAATAATAGTTCGGGAGTGTTTGGCTAAACCAGGGCGTTTAAGTAATAATAGTTTGGGAGCGTTTGGCTAAACCAGGCGTTTAGGTAATATTAGCTTGGGAGTGTTTGGCTAAACCAGGCGTGTAAATAATAATAGTTTGGGGTGTTTGGCTAAACCAGGCGAATAAGTAATAATAGTTCGGGAGTGTTTGGCTAAACCAGGCGTGTAAGTAATAATAGTTTCGGGGTGTTTGGCTAAACCAGGCGTGTAAGTAATAATAGTTCGGGGGTGTTTGGCTAAACCAGGCGTGTAAGTAATAATAGTTTGGGAGTGTCTGGCCAAACCAGGAGTTTAAGTAATAATAGTTTGGGGGTGTTTGGCCAAACCAGGCGTTCAGACAGTGGTTTTGTGGTGATGTTCGGTCAAATACAGCATTCACATGAGAGCAGACAGGAAACGATGGAAGGGGAACTGGGATGGGATACCGGGGGATGGGATGGGGGTGAGGATAAGGGGAGGGGGAGGAGAGGAGGGGGGGTAGCCAACTACTGCAACCATTGTCATCGTACTCACTCAACCCTGTGGGAGACACGATATCTGGCCATCAAGCCCAGTCCGACTTGGCCGGGTCCTCCCGAGTCTCCGTAGCGGGCCCGACTCTGTGCGGACAGCTCCACCCGGCGGTGCAGACATCCGCGACCACGACGAAGACAACCACCGCCACCAGCACCGCCCAGCCCAGCCACCCGATCGTCTGCGCGCTCGGCCGTGGGTCTGAGGCGCTGATGAACTTGCGTTTGAAGCTGCTGGTGTTCTGGTGGTCGACGGAGAGCGTCTTCTCACGTGTTCGGACAGGGTCTTGACATGTTCTGCAGTGATGTTGAGGGGCAGAGCGCCGCGAGAGCAGGCACAGGGGCAGAGTCTGGTTCGGGTGACGCTTGGTCCTGAAGAAGGATGTTTGGTGTTGAGTGGTTCATTGGTAACGATCGAGTTCCAGGGATATATGGTGGTATCGTTATGAGTTTTCTATTATTGATTAACTGTATAATTTCATTGTTTCAAACTGAGAAAAATGCCTTTTGTACCTGAACAAAAACTCTGTGTGTGTGTGTGTGTGTGTGTGTGTGTGTGTGTGTGTGTGTGCCCAAACTAGCTGGGAGTGAGCACAACACTACGCCAGCCCTTCTTCCAGACAATAGCACAGCTGGTACTGTGCTACAGTGCAGTAGTTTAGCACTCGATATCCTCCAGCTGTGAGATCTGGACAGTACTCCTGCCACGCGCTGCACCGCGCTATGCTGTTTGCACTACGTCGTACTATCCTGCACAGCTCACTTCTCGATCATCATGCTATGTGGCGTACTGTCTTACATACAAACAAACATCGTTAAAATGATGTACCAAATTGCCTTGCTGTGAAGCATGCTGGGCTGTGATCTGGAGCTGTGATCTTACCTGGGGTGTCTGTGGCTGAGATCGTCTCCTCCGAAACTGACCGACTCCGTGCTTTCCTCCTTGCTCCCGGTGGCAGTCCTGGATGTAACTGCGGTGCTGAGCGACTTGACTTGAAGGGGGTGAGCGTGGGGGATGGGGTGCTGGGGGTGTTAGATGTGGCGGTGGTCATAGATGTGGTCGTTTGGGAACCCATGGAAGTAGTGGAGGTTGTGGATGTGGTTTTCACGGGATTCATCGATGTGATGAATGTCGTGGATGTGGATGTTCTGGGGTTCTTTGACGTGATGGAGGCTGTAGAAATGGTAGGGGTCGTGGATTTGTTGGGGGTCGTGGATGTGGTAGGGCTCGCTGATGTAGTGGAGATCGTGGAAATTGTTGTTTCTGGATCGGTGACTGTGGTAGGGCTTGTTGATGCAGCGGAGCTCGTGGACCTGGCTGTGTCGGGTTTGGATGGGTCGGCGGATGTGCTGGAAGTCATAGATGTGGTGACCTGGGTGTCAATGGGTGTTATGGAGGTAACGGGTTCAGCTGTCTTCAGGGATGTGGACGTGCTGGAAGTCATAGATGTGGTAACCTGGTGTGTCAATGGGTGTTATGGGGTAACGGGTTCAGTTGTCTTCAGGGATGTAGATGTGCTGGAAGTCATAGATGTGGTGACCTGGGTGTCAATGGGTGTTATGGGGGTAACGGGTTCAGCTGTCTTCAGGGATGTGGATGTGCTGGAAGTCATAGATGTGGTGACCTGGGTGTCAATGGGTGTTATGGAGGGTAACGGGTTCAGTTGTCTTCAGGGATGTAGATTGGTTGGGAGTCACAGGCCCGGTTACCCCAGGGTCTGGCTTCCTGGATATGGCTGGGACTGCAGACATCGTCCTCGCTGTTTGTTGCCAACCTGACAGCAGAAATGACTTGGGTGATTTCAGTGCGCAACAGCAGACACGGCGTTAAGCAGATTCAGCAATACAGCAGCCGTTCTGATGTCCGACTTTACTGACCATGACGACATAAGCTCAAGAAAAGCTGCCGCCACACGCTGTTCACGTCACGTGAGTATGTAAAAAATGTGTGCCTGTGCGCCAGTGTGCTCAACATACTCCCGCAGTGCATATCATGTAACGTTCAAACGACTGCTTCTATTTCTTTTCCATGGTGTGACGGTAACGCTTATGCTGCAATATGGGTACACACTACAAAAGTATCATTCAATGACAATGTTTAAGAGAACAACCATTCACAATGTTCCCTTTTTGTCTAATATGTATTGCATAAATACGAGAAAACAAGAGCATGCAAACAATACCTCCTTATTCATGACAATGACTATGCATAGATTTTTCTAAGGCGGCGATCAGGGGTATAATGCGGAAAAACATGATACATGATAAAGCATGCCTATGTCCCCTATCATTCTCTGTAGACGCTTGACTGGTTTGTTTGAGAGTAAGTTTTGCACAGTTTGAGGCTGAGGAAAAGAATCAACTAAATCGTACGAATTCATGTCACAATACCACTCTATCAAAGTTCTCCCCTCAGCATGAGCGGTTGTGGTTTACGTTTGTGAACAACAGTCTTTCAAACGTATCAAGATAAAAACACTTCACAATTTGCAACGCCACTTTCCTCACAGAAAGGAGTGAAGAAATGAAACAAGCAACAGATGCATTTTTTTTCTACAATAACTAGAAAGCCATTGTTTAGGAAAAGAAGGCCCGTATTTATTGTTTACTCAACATTTTCTTTTTTTTTTACTTCGCCAATGAGATTTATATTTTCAGCTGCATCTGTGGGTTCGTCTATGTGACTGTCAACAATATCACGCCAATAACAATTTTACCCAGTTTGTTCGGTACTTGGAGGAAGGGTGGAATGTGGCTCCATCTGGATGCCGATTTAGAAGGGCGGAAAAAAGATTTTTTGGGGTCACTTTCTCGAAACTACCAGACAGGGTCTGACTTGAACAAAAGCATCCAATTTGTCGTAAGCTCCAACATTTTGCTGCGTAAAATGGCTTGTCCACAGAGTCTTAAAACATGCGAGTGGTCGTCCCTGTGAAACACAACTGCTATCATTATAAACATCTAAGAATCACACTGCTTCATGTGTGTGTGTGTGTGTGTGTGTGTGTGTGTGAATGATATTCACATACATATCTATGTAATTTTGAAGAATTGTCATTGATAAATGTCTTGGGCCAAAACCAAACGTGATATGCAAACAGATATGTCCATTTACTTTTTTTTTTTTTTTGCTGTCCCAACCTCTGCGCCACCTCAGAGACAGTGCACACACGCCGCTCATTCCGACACACACCGTCCACAGCCACAGCCCGGTCAGCCACAGCCCGGTCAGCCCCGCCGCAGCCCCGGCACCGGCAATCCACAGGTAGCAGTCAATGTCAAGTCGTCAAGAGGCAATCCACCGGAGGAGACACTTCACTGCTGCCGAATCACTTCAGTGGTGTTCAGTGGGCGCATGTTCTGATCTAACATACGCAGGACACCACCCATTAGCCCCCCTACTGACGACAATAATTGCTTAGTCCGGAGCCGGCATCAGTGAGTTCTCCCACCGGAGGGCGCCACCACGTCCGTCCAACGACAGCCCCCATGGACTCGCCGATACCGGTGACCCCGACGGAACCAAACCAAGGCCACAGACGTGGAGAGGACATCGAAACTGAGGTCACCATGAGAGCAGGGCATGAAGGGCCACAGAATCTGAGACTTTTTTTTTTTTTTTGATGCTGATCGATGACAATGAGGATGATTAAGATGATGCTACGGATTTCCTTTTCGGTCCGAGACTACATGACAGGACTGTACTCTACGCTTCCTTTCATAATATATCCCGGCGTCAACCAGGCCCGAGAGATACAGGCACCTGCCGTGTTGGTCAGGAAATTTGAGCAACACTCTCAAAAACGCATCCATTAAGTGGATGAAACTCGACTATGTGGTCCCAGTCTTCCCAACTAAGCCCATAGCAAACTCAACTCTGGGTAGGAGCCTGTCGGGGCAGAAAAATCCACACGACTCTGATGGGATTCGAACCCACGACCTCCCAGCCGGGAGTCCGAGACGCTAAGCACTTCGCCACGGCGGCTGGTGATATGTCCATTTACTGTTCTTTTTTCAGTTCTGATCTGTTCATTTTACTACAAAAATAGCTTACCTGATGAAATTGCACAGGTGGGGCTGAACTGTTCTGTTGTAATCGGGAAATTCATGCTGCTCAATTCGGCTGTGAAATATCGCGCATGCGCGCGCGCACACACACACACACACACACACACACACACACACACACACACATGACTGTAAATGTGTGTGCAAAGACAAGCACGTAATATGTATATGCACACAGTAATACTAGTCTGCCCGAACCGGTCCCACCACACACACACACACACACATGCGCACACACAAACACGCACGTACCCGCACGCGCGCGCGCTTCAGGCCTGTATAAACTGTAAGACATGAAACAAGTGGGATCTTTGTGAAAGATTAAAGAAACAAAATTAAATGGGTGGGACTTGTGAAAGGCAGGAAGTCAAAAGATGGACAAGTACTCACAAACCTTGATAAAAGACTGGGTTACATCAACAAGATAAAGAACGAAAATCAATGCCAAGGAGACCAAGCTGATTGCCAGCCACAACACCAGCACCATCAGTACTGATATGACTGAATGAACAGATGCTATGACCAGTTCAACACGTCGCTTCCATCACTAGCGGTGAGAGGTACAAACCCCAATCCTTGTTCTGGGCAGCAGAGACAACATCGTACCTGTCCAAACTGAAATTCGTACGGCAAGAACAATAACATCTCCTTAAAACATACAATCAGGCGCCTGAGCGCACTATACATTCCATCTTCCGGTACGCACGAGAGACTTGGATCCTTACAGCGGACCTGGACAGAAGAATCCAAGAGCTGGAAATGAGGTGTTATTGCAAGGCACTTCACAAACAGATCCCCTAATCATATCGTCAGCGAAAAGCGCGCCACGACAGAACGTACGAATAGTGAAGAAAAACTGGGGGAAAGGGCAAGAGTCACAGACAGTGATGACAAATACAACATTTTTAGGTTAGAATTGTGTGTGAAGTGGGAATACGTAAGCCGTTGGTACCGCACTGCGGTAAATGAAAAACGAGGAAAAAGTAAACAAGGTAACAGAAACGAATCTGGGGGAAAAAAAAAAGAAAAAAGGAAACTATTTGCGAGCGGAATACCGAAAACAACTGACTACAACAAGAGACAGAGAGAGAGACAGACAGACAGACAGACAGGGACAGAGAGAGAGAGAGAGAGAGAGAGAGAGAGAGAGAGAGAGAGAGAGAGAGACAGAGACAGAGAGAGAGAGAGAGAAGAGCAGACAGACAGACAGACAGAGGATAGAAGAGAGGGTGGGGGAGAGGAGGGAAGGGGTACGTGATATTGAAAAAAGATCAAGATTAATATTATGCCTACACACACACACACACACACACACACACACACACACACTCATACACACAAACGCGCGCACGCGCGCGCGCGCGCGCACACACACACACACACCACACAGAGGCGGGTGCGCACACACACAACATACAAGTATACGCACACGAAGTATACGTTAGTGTGCATATAAAGACATGTGTAGAATCTGAGGATGAGAGAGAGAGAGAGAGAGAGAGAGACAGAGACAGAGACAGAGACAGACAGAGACAGAGAGAAACAGAGACAGAGAGGCAAAGAGAAACGGAGAGAGAGAGAGAGAGAGAGAGAGAGAGAGAGAGAGAGAGAGAGAGAGAGAGAGAGAGTTCAAATCGATGACAGTGCACAAACGGCGCCTCATTCTCAAGCCACAGCCTAGCTCTCGTCGAAGCAGGGCCAACGATATACAGAAAGCCACGCTGTCCGAAACAACTGTGTCTCAAACTTTCTTTTTCCTCTGCATCTGATCTTTTTTCAGCTTCATTTTTCCTTTGAGCTGCAGCAGACTGTCTGAGCCTGAGTCAGAAACAAATTGCCCATTTTCTATTCCTAAAGCTTCATATCGAGAAGAAACCGTCCGACTGAGCTCAAGCGCTGACAGTGAGTGCTGCAATGGCCCGATCAAATACACTAGTATACACACTCTTTGGTGTCGTCTGAATGCGAGACACGTGGCAGGCAAAGTCCAGGGGCGAAAGAAAGACCCCCATGCCTCTGACACTGTCAAACTTCTGATGTCTCCTTTCATAAAGACACAGTTGTTTACACAGTCTTTGATGATGATGGTAATGATGATGATGATGATGATGATGATGATGACGATAATGATGATGAAGATGATGATGCTACTGATCATAGTGGTGATGATGATGATGATGATGATAATGAATACTTATATAGCGCCTATTCTCGGCTAGACGCCAAGCTCTAAGCGCTTTACAATCAACACTCGTTTACACAAACGGGCTGCCTACCTGGGTAGTGCCGACTGAAGAGCTGCCAGCTGGCGCTTCATTCAGTCGTTTCCCGTGTCATCCAGTCAGTATCGTTCAATATCTATCACTCATTTTCCTTACTTCCCTCATTCTTTCCATTTTTCACTCAGGGTGCATGCTATGTGTAAAACGTGTCATCCATACCAACGGCCAAACTGGCCTACTCTTTCGAATGTTGGTGATTGGATTTTACGTGTGTGCAAGATTATGCGTGCGTTCACACACGGAACCTCGGTTTATAGTCTCATTCGAAAGGACTGTATGGGAAATGGAGTCAGAACCAATGTTAACTCCGAGGGAAAAATCCCCCTGTACCGAAACGCACCGGCGGAGGTTCGAACCCGCAAACCCAGGATCACCAAGATTGCGTCAAAAAAAAAGAATGTCAAAGGGTATTTTCGATTCATACACCGTAAAATACGCACATACGCACTTACGTGAATTGGGTGCCCTGCGCGCGCGCACACACACACACACACACACACACACACACACACACACACACAATCTCTCTCTCGCACTCTCTCTCTCTCTCTCCCTCTCTCTCTCCTACTCTCCCTCCTTCCCCTTCTGCTCACCCCTCCAACAACGTCGCACATACAAGGTTGCATCATTCCTCGGCTCAATGTCTGCCGTAGAGAACGGAGCCTGGGCTATGTGCAGAAAGCAGCCGAATGCCCTCGTAATCTCGGCGGCAAAACAGCCTTCCGTTTCTGTGGATTCCACGGCAGTGCAGGCTGCTCGACAATCCCTTTCCGTGACAACCTCAGGAACATGCACAAACTTCTGCGCGGACATTGCAGTAATCACATAGCCTCGGAACTCCTGGTACTGCTCACAGGGCCCTATGAACAGAAGAATGGTATCGGTTTTCTGTCACTGAACTAGGACCAGGAATTCACGATACGCCATTCTGATTTAAGTTTGAATGCAACCAAAACCTAAAGAGTGAACGACGGCATTGAAAGTGAACGTAGCCTGACCTGATGTAAGTGGAGGATATCGAGGTTTAAAGTGATCGTATCTCAAGTAGTTGACTTCAGCATTCAAGCGTAACGTAACGTGATCCAAGACGTGGGCGTCGACTTAGCCTATTCCCATCTAAGGGAATACATGACGTCGATATTAAAAGTGAACGTAACCTATTCCAATCTAAGGGAATGACGTCGACATTAAAAGTTAACGTAGCCTATTCCAATCCAAGGAAAGGACGACATTAAAAGTGAACGTAGCCTATTCCAGTCTAAGGAAATGATGTCGACATTAAAAGTAAACGTACGTATTCCATTCTCAGGAATGACGTCGACATTAAAGTGAACGTAGCCGTCGATATAAAAAGTGAAAGTAGCGTATTCCATTCTAAGGAAATGACGTCGACATTAAAAGTGAACGTAACCTATTCCAATCTAAGGAAATGACGTCGACATTAAAAGTGAACGTAGCGTATTCCAATCTTAGGAAATGACGTCGACATTAAAAGTGAACGTAACCTATTCCAATCTAAGGAAATGACGTTGATATTAAATGTGAACGTAACCTCTTTCAATCTAAGGGGATGGCTTCGACAATAAATGTGAACGTAGCCTATTCCAATCTAAGGAAATGACGTCGACATTAAAAGTGAACGTAGCCTATTCTAGTCTAAGGGGATGACGTTGATATCAAATGTAAACGTTATATCTTTCAATCTAAGGGGATGACGTCGACACTGAATGTGAAGGTAACCTATTTCAATCTAATAGGATGACTCCGACAATAAATGTGAACCTAACCTATTCTATTCTAAGGGAATGACATCGATATTGAATGTGAACATAATCTATTCTATTCTACGAGGATGACGTCCGTATTAAATGCAAACGTAACCAATTCTGATATAAAGGTATAACATCGACATTAAATGTGAACATAATCTATTCTAAGGAAATGACGTCGACATTGAACGTGAACGTAATCTAAGGTAAGGGATGATGTCGACATTAAATGTGAATGTAGCCGTATCTAATCTAGAAGGTGACTCGACATTAAAAATGAATGTAGCCCAAGTGATTCAGGAAGTGGACATCAACATCACCAGTGAAATTTAGCCTTATATTATCAACAACAAAAGTCATATCACCTAATCTAAGAAGAGGACAATTTCACTTTAATAAAGTGTAAAAGACAATTCAACCTAATCTGAGAGTGAAAGGTGCATCAAAAGCGAACGCACTCCAGGCTGATTAGAAGTGGACGCCAACATTACAGTTACACATGACCTAATTTCATGCAAGAAGTGGATGTCAATATCAAAAGGGAATGTAATCTTGCTTAATGTAAGAAGTGGAAGTGGACATAAGAGACCATAATCTAACTTTATCACAGAAGTGGACATAAACATAAGAAAAAAATAATGTAATCGACATGAATGCAAGATACGGACGTCGACATCGAAAGTAAACCAAATCTAAACCGATCTAAGAGGTGGACGTGTGTACACTACAGAATCTGTAATCTACACTTACTTCAAAATGTGAACGTCAACAAATAAAGTGTCTATAATCAGTCCTAAACTGTGGACGTTGGCGTAAAAAGTGATGGCAATTCACGCTACTCGGAGAGGTGAACGTCAACATTAAAAGTGACAGTATTTCACAGTTATCAAAGATGTGTAAGTCGACGGTAAATTCGCTGTATCCACATGATCTAGTAGGTGGTCGTCAACATTAAACACTAACTGTCATCTGCACTAATCAGACAATGTGGATGCCAACATTAAAAAGTAGCCGTCATCTGCACTAATCATTAAGGTGGACTGTCGACATTAAAAGTAGCCGTCATCTGCACTAATCAGAAAGGTGGATGTCGACATTAAAAGTAGCCGTCATCTGCACTAATCAGAAAGGTGGATGTCGAAAAAAGTAGCTGTCATCTGCACTAATCAGAAAGGTGGATGTCGACATTAAAAGTAGCTGTCATCTGCACTAATCAGAAAGGTGGATGTCGACATTAAAAGTAGCTGTCATCTGCACTAATCAGAAAGGTGGATGTCGACATTAAAAGTAGCTGTCATCTGCACTAATCAGAAAGGTGGATGTCGACATTAAAAGTAGCTGTCATCTGCACTAATCAGAAAGGTGGATGTCGACATTAAAAGTAGCTGTCATCTGCACTAATCAGAAAGGTGGATGTCGACATTAAAAGTAGCTGTCATCTGCACTAATCAGAAAGGTGGATGTCGACATTAAAAGTAGCTGTCATCTGCACTAATCAGAAAGGTGGATGTCGACATTAAAAGTAGCTGTCATCTGCACTAATCAGAAAGGTGGATGTCGACATTAAAAGTAGCTGTCATCTGCACTTATCACATAAAAGTAGCTGTCATCTGTAGCTGTCACATCTAAGAAGTGTCATGCACTTATCTAAGAAGTAGATGTCAACAATAATCCACATAATCAGGGAGTTAGACGTCGACATAAACAGTGACCATAATCCACATGATTTAAGATGTGAACGTTAACATTGAAACTAACTGTAATCCACGATGATCTGAGAGGTGAACGAACGTCAACATTAAAAGTGACTTTAAATCTACATGAATCAGAGAGCTGGACGTCGACATTAAAACTAACTGTAATCCACGCTAATCTGAGATGTTGACATCAACAGTAAAACACAGTGTGTAATCCACACTCATCAGGGATGTGGACGCCGACATTAAAAGTTATTATAATCCACACCAGTCTAAGAGGTAGATGTCAAGATTAACAGTAACTGTAATCCGCAAGAATCAGGGAGCTGGACGTCGACATGAACAGTGACCATAATCCACAATGATCTAAGATGTGGACGTCGACATTAATACTAACTGTAATCCACAATAATCTGAGAGATGAATGTCAACATTAAAAGTGACTTAAATCCCCATTAATCAGAAAGCTGGACGTCGACTTAAAAGTAAACATAATCGATAATGATCTAGAAAGCGGGCGTTAACATTAAAACTATTTGTAATCCACACTTATGTAAGAGGTGAACACACCAACATTAAAAGTAACTATAATCTACGCTAATTAGAGAAGTGGTCTTCGAACTTAAAAGTGACTGCAATCCACACTAATCTAAGATAGAGAGCTGGACGTCGACATTAAAAGTGAACACAACCTACCCTGGTCCAAGACGATAACGTCGGCGTTGAGTAACTGTAATATGAATGTCAAAAAAAAAAGAGACTGTCATCAACGCTAATCCAAGAGGTAGACGTCAACATTATGTTAGTGTCCACACGAAGAAGGGGACGTGAACGTATAAAGAGGTGGACGTCAACACAGTGACTGTAATCCAGACTAATCTAAGAGATTGACGTCTACACTCTATACGACTGTAGTGCACTCTAATCTAAGAGATGCACGCCAAGATCAAAATGTACTGTAATCAAAACTGATCTAAGATGTTGACTTCAACATTAAAAGTGACTGTAATCCACACTAATCCACGAGACTGACGTGAACATTCAAGAAAACGCTAATCCACACTAATTTAAGAGGTGGACGTCAAAATGTAAAGTGACTGTAATCCACACTAATTAGAGAGGTGAGCGTCGACATTAAACGTGACTTGTAATTCACACTACTCTCAAGGGGGTGGAGTCAACCATGAAAGTGACTGTAATCCACAGTAATCTGAGATTTTGACGTTGGCATTATCAGTGACTGTGAAAATGAACACTAATCCATGATGTGGACATCGGCATCAAAAGTGTCACATCTACGCGGATTTAAGACCCGGATGTCAACACTGAATGTGAAAACGGTCTTACCTAATGGTAAGGGGTGGACGTCAACATTGAAACTGACTGTCCACGAATCTAAGACTTTGAGGGCGAGCGTAAATAAACCCCATCTAAATGGTGGACATTAACATTGAAAGTGATTCAGAAGATGTCTCTATGTGTCCGTGCACGTAATGTGTGCACTTCTGCACACCATATGTGCTTGGCCATATGTAAACAGCTACATACTTTGTGCTCCAAATAAAGGAAAGCGCTTAAAATAATCACCAGTATCATCATCATAATTATGACTGATGTTTTTTTTTTTTTAGGCCTATCATCATCATCATCATCATCGTCATCATTATCATCATCATCATCATCATCATTATCATCTTTACAAATGTAACCATCATTCTTGTAGTTGCTACCGTACAAACCTTCAACCCTGCGGCAAACGATCTTCTTTAACACCATATCGCAGTCTTCATTGTTCCACCTCAAGCGGGTGCTGACTTCATCCCACACCGCTGCCACACACCACTTGCCATCCGCGTCAGTGGGTACCCAGTCGTTTTCTCCAGCTGCCCAAGGTCTGGCACTCCGCGGGTCCAGAAGTTGCCACCGGTACCCTTCCTCGGCTGTGGCCTGGTCTGGGTTGTGCAGGCTGGTCCACACGGGCTCGAGGCTGAACATTGAAAAGCTCTGGGTGAGAGAAACAAAGGGAAATCCATAGGTCCTACACACCATCTGCCCCTGACAGACATTACCCCCACGATATCCCTTTTTTCTCCCCTCTGTTCTTCTTTTTCTTTTTCTCCCCTCCCCCCCCCCCCCCTTTTTTTTTTTTTTCCTTTAAAGATTCGTGCATTACTCCCTCGCCGCTCAGGCCGGTTTCCCCATATGCATCCATGCTCATGTTCATTGTGTCGTAGCCTCAGTACCGGCAATCCACAGAGAGCAGTCGCTGTGTGATCGGCAATGGACAACCCTCCAGAAGAGACACTGCACTACAGCTGAGTCAGTTGGTGGTGTTCAGCGTTGCCTGTTCTGATCCGACATGCACAGAAGACCACCTGTGTAGTCGCCATCAGGTCGGCATGTGGCACCCACCCAGAAGAGACACTGCGCTACTGCTGAGTCACTTGGGTGTGTTAGGAGGTGCCTGTTCCTGTTCTGATCTGACATGCACAGGACACCCCCTGTACCACGGAAATATGCAAGGACTTTCTTGTTGTCAGGGGAGAAAAGTGGGGCGTCAACGATTCTAAATATTCTGCGTAGTAATTTAATTCGTGAAAAAAAAAATTCCATGACTAAAAAAAAAAGAGTAAAGCCGCACTAAGATTTTGTTCATAAATGAAAATACTCACCTTAGAAATATTTTATTCTAAACTATTTGTAAACACTCTCAACTTATATCCTCATGCACACTCAAAGACAAAAAAAAAATGAAAAAGTATATTATGAAAGTCAAATGCAATTAGCCGACCATACGACTAGATCAATGATAAGAAAAAAAATCAACCACTAAGTACACGCGTCAGTATAATCTGACTTAAGGATGTTGACCTAA
Organism: Conus betulinus; assembly: GCA_016801955.1. Classification (NCBI taxonomy): domain Eukaryota; kingdom Metazoa; phylum Mollusca; class Gastropoda; order Neogastropoda; family Conidae; genus Conus; species Conus betulinus. The sequence continues at coordinate 8,327 of JADBJO010016111.1, read as the reverse complement.
AGGTTCTTTCTGTTTTCTTTGATATGCAACTGGCAAATTTAACAAACTTTTTTCAATGATAAGACTACCTGACTTATCTTTTCAATGTGGCAACAGCTTTTAGTCCTTACACACGCAGGCGCGCATGTGCACATGCGCGCGCGCGCGCACACACACACACACACTTCTGAAACTGGAAAATAAAATCATTTTCATATTTTTATGATAAATGTGCAGAGCAGTGAAATCTAGAACTTCTAAACTTTATAATATAATACTAGGTGTTTTTCACATCTGTGACCATTTACAAGAATTTACACAAATGCAACTATGAACCTTTTCTCGCAAATATATCACCAATGAGTTGAATCTTTGTGTCACTTCTTTCTGACACTCAGCGCTACCTTTCCTTAAAACCTTGCGTACCTGCACAGGTATTGGTAATTACCCGTTGCCGAATACACGATTACAAACACATGCTTCAGACGTGTAAATCGTTTCGTGCTAGAGAGAGAGAGAGAGAGAGAGAGAGAGAGAGAGAGAGAGAGAGAGAGAGAGTCCTATTAGAAAACATCTCAAACAATTTTGAAAGGCACCACCAGAAGTGGTTTTGTAACCCATTAGCCAAGGATTGCTATGGTTAGATTTTACAACAAAAAAAAACAAACAAAAAAAAAAACCGCTCATTGTCTTTCATTCTCTTATTCATGTGCGTGCATAAGTGCATGGGTGTGTGGAGGGTATACGACTGACTCCACAAACAATCCGATCCTAAGTATTCATTAGCTGGACTACAAGACAAACAACGACAGAGAACTAGCTGGAATGAAATCCCCTTCGAACGCTCATTCAGATGTGAAGTGCAGCTCCCCGGATGAAAGATATAAATGTCGTAGCAAAATACCCCCCAAAGAGCTCCCCCAACCCGATCAATCTCCCTCTCCTTTACGCTCCATATCCGGGCACTGCTCCCTCCTTTCAGGCTGATCGGAGGGAATCAGCAGTCGATGCTCGAACGGTGTACAGCTTTGTATGCAGAAACAAAACGCCAATTGTGTGCTACCACGGTTCGCCATACTTTGTGATCTGAGAAAAGCATGAAAAGTCCACAGAATGAAAACCAGAGGACACTAACCTGTACGGTGCAAAAGAAAAAAAAAAAGTAGTATAGCTGAGCATAGTTAGAAAAAAAAACAATCTCTTTACCATCTAGCCCTTAAACTGTCCACCTCGATTGTGTTGAAGATTTTGTGAATTACAAACGGGAAGAAGCTTGACAGATGACTAGATTGTACTGTCTTCTCCTTCTTCTTCTTTCCCTTTTCCATTTCTATCTCTTTAATTCTAGTATGCCAGCATGTGTCGGTGCACACGATTCGTCGGATTCTGTAAACGTCCTCGCTATTTGTATTAACCAGTGCGGCCGTTAACCTGTTAAAAGGGCGCGACACCTTGACGTTGCAATGCTATAAAATGCCGTTCGAGCCGGGAACGCAGATCGGGCTGAGGCACGTGACGCTGTCGCCTTTCTCATTGACGGTGCAGTCTCTCTCTCTTTTTTCTTTTCGGCGTACGCAGGCTGATAGTCCTGCGGACGCGACAGGCAAGATAAATCCCATCTATCCAACAAATGGAGTGGAGCTTTGTGTGTACGGCCCGTTTTTATCCTGCCATTAAGGCAGCCATACTCAACATCGGGGAAGGTGCCTGCTATGTGTATCGTGTCATCCATGCCAACGGCCAAACTGCCCTTTCTCTTAAAAAAGTTGGTGATGGGATTTTACGTGTGTGCAAGATGTGCGTGCGTTCACACACGGAACATCGGTTTATAGTTTCATTCGAAGGGCTATATGGGAAATGGAGTCAGAAGCAATGTTTCTGTACCGAAACGGCCCAGTGGAGATTCGAACCCGCAACCCCCAGGATGTGACGTGACGCTTGACACACCATCCAAACGGTCCCACTAAAACACCAAACCAAAGAATAGATTTCAAATCTGTGCCCACTCTCCCTCTCTCAACCCCCCCCCCCCCCCCCCCCCCCCCCCCCCCCCCTTCCCCTTCTCCCTCTTAGAACAATGTGAGTCGCGGGCTTCGACTATATGCTACAAGAAAAACTTGCGTCACGGTAAACCCTTGATGCTTTTCGTTCTTATCGGCCTACCCCCCCCCCCCCCCCCCCCCCCCCCCCCTTTCAACTCTCATTCCCCACACTGGGCGATACTACGCAACGTGGGGTGTGCGTTTCTAACAATAGCCCACACAATAGCCCGTCTCAACCTCCCCCCCCCCCCCCCCTCCCCCCGCGACACAAAGGCATGTTGCCCGCGCTCTCCACCACCCCCACCACCACCAACCCCCCCCCCCCTCCACCTGAGCCACGTGCGGCCTTAATTGACACAAAGGCAATCACCCCGCGATCCCCGTGCTCGCAGACACTACACGTGCTCGCGGACACCTATGCGGACGCATAAATTAACTGTGGCTCACGGACACCTATACGGATGCATAAATTATCCCGTGCCGATTAGGTTCAAACAATTCCCGAGGCGATTGGTGACTAGACTAAATCCCTCCCCCTCTCACCCCTGATGGGTAAATGACAGGTTGTCAAAATCTGATTCGGTAAGTGAGAAATGCAACTATACCCCTCAGGCGCCCAGTCAAGAGCAGAGGAAGACAAAGGGACAGAAGGCCTAGTCAATTCTTGGTAAACTCTTTGATCTCAAGTCATTGTTGGAACTCTGTTTTTACATTTTTGGAATCTATGTACTGATTTTATGTATGCTGTGTGTGTTAACATTGTAACTTTGTACAAATGCTTTAGCAAATTTATCAAACTGATGATTATGATGATTATTCTGTGTAGTAGTTTGCTTGCCATCATATGGCAAAAGCTCTCTCTCCCAGTGGTTTTGATTCTTTGTTAACAATCTAAACACTGCTCTTTGTGTTCACCCGACTTTTGTCAGTATGCAACTCTGTCTGTTAAGATAATAATTCAATGATTAATTTTGATCAGGAAAACAGTATGCCTGTGCTAGGTAAAAACTGCTACTCTGATTTATAAATACTGGTGATTATTGGAATGATTTGTAGTGTATGACTTTACACCACATGTGTACTTGGACTAAGCATAGCCCAAGTCAGTGTGATTTAATTCATATGAAATAAGGAAGAGTTATTTAACTAAAACTGTAACATTGTAATACTGTCTCCTACCCTTTTGTAAGCTTAACTTAGCCTTTAAACAAAAGTGGAGGTTAATAGTTATAGCAGAAACTCTGCCATAGGGAAAAGTTTGCTGGCTGAGTCTCACACCCCTTCTGAAAGAAAGAGGGAAAGGGTAAATGTGTGCACTCGACAGACCAGCCACCAGATTCTCATCTACAGATCAAGTTCTCTTTATCGCAGAACTGGGATCCTGGTCACGCTACACACCGCGGTTGAACCAGAAGCTGGGACTTCGCCAAAAGCCGGGGCGACACCAGACAACCAATCTACACCCAGTGGTGCAGTCAACAGCCACAGGAGAGATCAACTATTCTCTCCGAAGCAAAGCTAAGTTTGCTTACCACCTGGACTCAAACCCATCAGACCCTTACCCTCACTTTATGATGAAACAGTGAGAACCTGTCTATGAGTACCACTCTGGCTACAGCACTGGGTGCTAGGAAGCAGAGTGGATGTATAATAACCATATACATTCAGTGTAACTTAGACAGAACCCCTGTATGCCAACTTAAGCTTGCTGCACAGAGTGCAAGCGAGTAAAGTAGGAGTGAGGAAGGGCCCCCTCATTGTGGTAGTCCAATGAGAACTAAAACACAGTCTATGGAAGTGACATGCCATTTCTTATCTATGTGTAAGTAATAAAAGTTGATGTGTGAAAGTGCACTTAACTTGTGTCAGTTCCCTGTTGTTCAATCGAATGTTGAATGTTTGAACTTCTCTCTTCAATTCTGTATCTCGGAGCTATAAGTACTTTTAATTAAGAGTACAGGCCTAAGGAAAATTATCTCAGAGCCATTCTTCTATATTTTATCAATACCCGGAACAAATAAAAAATTTCTTTGATGACTAGTACCGGAAAGTTGCTCCTTCCACCACCAGTAAGAGAGAGGGGTGTAGGTGAAATGTTAAGATAATTCTCATCGAGAAATTATTCTAAGTCCTTCCCCTAGAGGACCCACCTACCACTCATATCCATCTCGTCACACAGGATCACCAAGATTACGAGCCCGGCGCTCTACCACTGAGCTATTCTGGCCCCCTGAAGTCTCTCTTAATTTCAGTGTTTTTTTTTTTTTTTTTTTTTTCAATTGTGTGTTTGGTTTTGTCCATTTGATATGTAAGGAGATTAAAACAGACTCCACGTCTTTGACATCAAAGCTACTACAATAAACACAGAATCAAGGTTCACAGTAACGCTCATCTAATACACAATGCAAAACAGACAGGTGAATTTGCGTCCACTCTCTCTTCTCAAGACGTTACAGAAAATACTCACAGCAACGCGCAAAACAATGCTTCCCAGCTGGTTGTCACTTTCAGAATGGGTATGTTTAAAAAAAAAATGCGAAATGAGGACAGTTTCAAAAACTGACAACAGGAGCAGAGAATGTGTGTGTGTGTGTGTGTGTGTGTGTGTGTGTGAGACTGACAGACAGACAGACAGACAGGACGGACACACAGAGAAGTTCAGCGAAGAGAAAGAGAGATGGTTCAGCGGTGGTAAGGGGCTGTGGGGTGAAGGGGGGGGTAGGGGGGGGGGGGGGCAGGTGGATAGAGAAAGTCCTACATATGTATCGCTAGAACGGATAAAATTCCTAGGCAAGTGTGAATTCTGCCCGTTTACATTGAAACTTGCTCCTGTTGTTTCCGTTTCAAGCTTTAAGTTCACTTAAAGCAGTGAGTATGGGTGGAAACTCAATCGTGAAGAGCATCTCTCTCTCTCTCTCTCTCTCTTCCCCTCGCCTCTTTTTCCCTCAACCGCCCCCCTCCCCGCTCCTTTCCCTCTTTCTTTTCCATTCCCCTCCGACCTCTCGGTGAGCAACCTACCTGTAGGCAGACCTTGGCCGGTCGCTGCAGGTGACTGCCCCTTGCAGCTCACGTGTAAGTACAACTCTGTACAGGGTGTTAACTTTACCCACATCGATGTCACCCATCAACACCTTGCCGTGCTCGCTTGTGGTTGAAAAATATTCAGCTCAGTTCTTGCCCTGTACCTTCCGAACCCAGCCCTCACCCTACGTTGCCCTCCTCCCCGCCCTACCTTCAGTTTCGTCTACTGTTCCCTGTTTCTCTGCTGCCATCACCTCGTCTCTGCTTCTCTTTTCCCACATCACAGTTCGCCGCTAACAGAAATTTCGGGAGCACTGTTATGTACATGACTGTTTGTGTTATCCATTATCTCTGCAGTGGATAGTTCTCTTTTCCGAAAATCCACTTGTCTGATTTGTAGCGGGTATTACATAGACAACACTTGGCACTTTGTTTTGTGTGCTCCTTGTTTGTTTGTTTTTCCAGCTGCCTATATGACCCAAAGAAGTGTTTCAAAACTCTTTATGTCTTTGCACAAAAACCAATGTTTTTAAAACAGGTCATTGAAACACGAAAGTAGAGTGAGGACCCGTGTTTCATTCGTTAGCTATTGTTCTCTCGAGTTTCTGTCTCTTACTTGTTACATAAATCAGTTATGGATACTGAACCAACAAACCATGAAATGCTTTATCTAAATCTACCCGGCTATTTTGGGGATAGATTGCGCGCACACACACACACACGCGCGCGCGCGCGCGCGCGCACGCGCACACACACACACACACACACACACAGATAGAGATGAAAATCAAAGTCCGCCAGTTATCGAAAAATCGGGAAAAAGGGCGCATCAAATACAAAGCGACATGTAGACTCGGTTAAACTCAGATAAAACAGGAGAGGAAGGAGAGGAAAACGGTCTTGCGCATCAGATGTTCGCTGTATCATTGTGAGAGCACGCAGAGCTGGTTGTGAACATAAGCAAAAATAGAAGTACTGAGACCACCAAACAAAGGAACAAATTACAGACGCAACGCGCCTGGTCCTATTGCTTCTTCCTCATGCTGGACAAACAACATTCAAAACAATGTGTTGAATGTTGTTTACCTTGCCTGAAGAAGACAATACGTCGACACGCGTTGTGTCTGTTCAGAAATTTGTATGTTCCTTCATTTGGCGTCTCACTGATTCCGTTTTTTTTTTTTTCTTTTTCTTTTCTTTTATGCTTCAATTTTCGCCTGCAGACCCCATTCTGAAACTTAAGTCAGACCAAATCATACTCAGTTACGGAGAGAGGGCAAAGGGCTGGGAAAGGGACCTCCTAATGGAAGTGACGTGAGAAGAGATCGACTGTGGACAGAAGGGCAGGAGGGAGGAATGGAGACAGAGCAAATTGTTTAAACACAGTACTTTAGCTGCACTCATTTCCAACCAAAAAAAAAAAAAAAAAAAAAAAAAAAAGATACTATCAAATTTCACTTTGAACGTCAACAAAGCGTTACAAACCAGGCAGTCAAGTGAAAAACTAGACTGCGCGATCAATGTAACACAAATGGTCTCATGTGCATGATATTTAAACATCGTTCTACCTCTCCGCAGTTTAATTCCCCTGTATCCTCTGAACCGGAAAAAGAACTGAGCCACTCACTTCTCTCCATGACCCAGGCGCCATGTTGTCGTCCAAGAGACGACAGGAAGTTATCCTCCGCGCGAGAAGTCACAACGCATCAGTTCCCCGACCTCGTTCTCTGCAAAACGTCACCGCAGTCTGCCAGTTGGCCATGGGTTCAGTATACACGTGAAGACCGTCCACTTGACGCCGTCTGTCAAGGTCACTGAGAAACAACATGAAACTAAACTTGTAATTTTCATAAAAACAGAGAGAGAGAGAGAAAGAAGGAGGAGGAGGAGGAGGAGGAGGAGGAAGAGAAGTAAAAAGAGGAGACGGAAGGGGATGGGGTTTGCGGGTGAGGAAAAGATGTTACTTTTTTTAATTTAAATTTATGTTCGCTTGTCTGTAAGTTAATTTAATTTATTTTCGTTGTTCTGAAAGTTTGTTTTTTTTCATAGGTTCGTAATCTACGCATACCTCCTTATATATTTTCCTCAACAAAGACATACAATTTTTTTCTTTTTTTTTTTAACCAGCACTATGGCGTAGTGATTAGCGTCGCCGACTCCCGGCTGGAAGTCATGGATTCGATCTCCATCAGAGCTGTTTTATCTGTGGGATTTTCCTGCCCGGATCGGCTCCTGCCCAGTGTTGAGTTTACTATAGGCTCACTGGGAAAGACTGGGAATACACAGTCATGTTTCATCCAGTTAATAAATGTATCTCTGAGAAACGTTGCTCGATTTCCTGACCAACAATGTAGGTGTCTGTATCTCTCGGGCCTGGTTGACTCCGGGATATATTATGAAAGTAAAACGTAGGATATAGCCCTGCCACGCAGTCTAAGACCTGAAGGAAAATCCGTAGCATCACCCACCTCATGTTATATCGATCAACTCAAACTCCTCAAATTCTGTGGTCCTTCGTGCCCTGCTCTTACGGTGACCTCAGTTTCTATGACCTCTTCCAGGTCAATGCCCATGATTTGGTTCTGTCAGGTCAGGATCAACGACATCGGCAACGTCACGGGAACTGTCGCCGAACGGGCGTGGCGGCGCCCTCTGAGAGGAGAGCTCACAACATGTTGGCTCCGCGTCAAAATAATTTGAGTCATCAGCAGGGGGCGTGGCATGTGGTGTCCTGCGTATGTTGGCTCAGAACAGGCACCACCGAACACCCCCGAAGTGACTTGGCTCTCCAGGTTGGGTTGCCTCATATACATCCCAGACTGCATTCCCTGTGGAGTGCCGTGCCGGGGCGTGGCGGGACCGGCCATGCGGACTTGAACGGGGGCGGAATCAGAGCGGCGTGGGTACAATTGGCATTAAAGTGGCTCGGAAGATAATGATAAAATCCAAACAACGAACAACCAATATTCAAATGCTTCACTCACTAAGCCTGGCTCAAAATATTCATCTCGTATTCCGAATATTCGGATTACTGACGATTCAAGCATATTGAAAACTAATTATTGGGAGCTTCATTATGTAACGATGCGAAATGTGGGAGAACACATATTTGGTGTCGTAGGTCCGATGATGATCGATGACAACCACCCCAAAAAATGATCCATAATGATTTGAACGATGAAACGACTGACGCATTTTTCCAAAGCGGTCACATAAAACAATCAGTACGAAGTAATCTCTGACATTATGAACACTACGCTGTCCAGGGCAATATGTGCACACACC
>JADBJO010016110.1:81175-88110 GCA_016801955.1 Conus betulinus | reverse complement strand
CCCATCCACAGCCACACCCACACCGCTCATTCCGACACCCATCCACAGCCACAGCCACACCGCTCATTCCGACACCCCATCCACAGCCACACCCACACCGCTCATTCCGACACCCCATCCACAGCCACACCCACACCGCTCATTCCGACACCCCATCCACAGCCACACCCACACCGCTCATTCCGACACCCCATCCACAGCCACACCCACACCGCTCATTCCGACACCCCATCCACAGCCACACCCACACCGCTCATTCCGACACCCCATCCACAGCCCCACACCCACACCGCTCATTCCGACACCCATCCACAGCCACACCACACCGCTCATTCCGACACCCCATCCACAGCCACACACCCACCGCTCATTCCGACACCCCATCCACAGCCACACCCACACCGCTCATTCCGACACCCCATCCACAGCCACACCCACACCGCTCATTCCGACACCCCATCCACAGCCACACACCACACCGCTCATTCCGACCCCCCACAGCCACACCCACACCGCTCATTCCGACACACCCCATCCACAGCCACACCGCTCATTCCCGACACCCCATCCACATTCCCACACCGCTCATTCCGACACCCCATCCAGCCACACCCACACCGCTCATTCCGACACCCCATCCACAGCCACACCCACACCGCTCATTCCGACACCCCATCCACAGCCACACCCACTCATTCCGACACCCCATCCACACAGCCCACACCGCTCATTCCGACACCCCATCCACACAGCCACGCCGCTCATTCCGACACCCCATCCACAGCCACACCCACGCCGCTCATTCCGACACCCCATCCACAGCCACACCCACCACTCATTCCGACACCCCATCCACACACATCCACAGCCACACCCACACCGCTCATTGCGACCCCCTATCCACACACCCACACACCCACACCGCTCATTCCGACACCCCATCCACAGCCCACACCACCGCTCATTCACGACACCCACCCATCCAGCCACACCCACACCGCTCATTCCGACACCCCATCCACAGCCACATCCCACACCACTCATTCTGACACCCTGTCCACAGCCACACCCCACCACACCACTCATTCCGACACCCCATCCACAGCCACATCCACACCATGCAATCATTCTACACACCCATCCACAGCCACACCCACACCGCTCATTTCATTCGGCACCCCATCCACAGCCACACCCACACTACTCATTTCGGCACCCCATCCACAGCCACACCCACACAACTCATTTTCGGCACCCCATCCACAGCCACACCCATACTACTCTCATTCGGACACCCCATCCACAGCCACACCCACGCCATTCATTCCTACACACCCCATCCACAGCCACACCCACACCGCTCATTCCGACACCCATCCACAGCCACAGCCACACCGCTCATTGCGACACGCCACGCCATACACACCCACACCGCTCATTTCCACACCCCATCCACAGCCACACCCACACCACTCATTCCGACACCCATCCACAGCCACAGCCACGCCGCTCATTTCGACACTCCATCCACAGCCACAGCCACGCCGCTCATTCCGGCCCCATCCACAGCCACGCCGCTCATTCCGACACCCTGTCCACAGCCACACCCACGCCACTCATTCCGACACCCCACCCCACAGTCACAGCTACAGCCCGGCCCGGCCCGCCACAGCCCTGGCTCCGGCAATCCACAGGCAAATTTACAATGCCAGTCAAGTCGTCATGTAGTGTACACCGTAGAAACAATGGGGTAAAACTAAAAGTTACACAAAGTGTTTAAAATGGATACGATAGAATAAATATTGTATAATATGTGTGCCAAATTATAATGATGATGGTTTTTGCATAATCGTGAAATTTGGTTTTGAAAATTCACAACTTTCGTCATTTTGCTAGTCTGACGCTGTACAGTCACCATAGCTGATTCACAGCCGACGGTTTTTTTGTTTAACCGCCCGCGCGCGGAAGTCGGTCACAGCAGACGACGTTTTCTTGCAATCGCGCCTTTTTAAATTGGAGTCGTCTTCTTCGAAATGCTTGGTGAGTACTCTTTATATCACGCTGATTTGATGTTGTTTGCCACTAAGCTTCACAACAACCATCCAAACGCAATCACAGTGCCGTGTTTTTATTTAATTGTGATCAACGAGCAAAAAACTTGATCAACATGCAGAAGCCTTGCCCCTAAAGTATGGCGTCTCAAAACGCATCAAAATACCATTTAAGTTTTCATGAAAGACTATTTCTCCTTAGCGTTCTTTGTTCATTTTCTACACCATTTAAAAAAATATATATTTCTTGATATTATTTTTTCGAACAATTAATAATCTGTTTATTAATATTTTCAAGTTAAATCATTATTTCCGTAACTCGTTCTATGATTATTTATCGTCGGGTGTGTGTGTCAGTATCAGTCTCTCCCTCTCCCTCTCTCTTTCTCTGTGTGTGTGTGTGTGTGTGTGTGTGTGTGTGTGTGTGTGTGTGTGTGTGACAGTGTGTAATGTGTGTGTGTGTGTGTGTGTGTGTGCGTGCGTGCGTGCGTGCGTGCGTGCGTGCGTGCGTGTGTGGTGTGTGTGTGTGTGTGTGGTGTGTGTGTTCATGAAACTGAAATGACGGACAAAGACAGAGACTCATCAAATATGCGTGGCAAGAACATAATAATGGTAAACTAAAATAATCAGTTCCCTGACCTGTACATATAATCTACAACTTGTATCAAACCTGTGCAGGAATGGACCTGTAGCAGAATATGGAAGTGTGTGTGCTGTGTGCAGTGGTGCTCTGGATGCTGTGGGAAGACTGTTGTACCAACAACTAAAGGACGAGACTCTATCAATAGAGCAAGCAAAGAGCGTGGTGAGAGTATTTTTGTGTGTGAAGGTCAAGCAGTGCATGAAGACTGCCGTCGCAATTTTACTAATAAACACAACATTCAAAGTTACCTCCGAAAAAAGAAAGAAAGTCTGCCTGCTTTTAAACATTGCACCCAAACCTACGTTCACAAAATCAACCCTTTGATTTTGCCAGATGTTGTCTTTTTTGTGTGGACTCCTGCAGAGCTCAATGCACGTAGTGGCCAGAAAGTGCATCCAGTGAGAACATTTGACTTTCAAAGCTCAGTTGCTAAAGTATGTTTACAGCGTGGAGATGAATGGGCAGATACGGTCAAAAGCAGACTGAAATTTGTTTCCGATTTGCCAGCTGCTGATGCAGTTTATCACCAGACATGTAGTGTTCATTTCAGAAGTAGAAAAAGGCTTCCTAAGGCCTTTGTTTCCAACAAAGATGAAAAAGAATCAAGCTTGGACGGCCTAAAGATGAAAAAAAGCAGCTTCTCCTGAAGACTATTTTCAGTGGAAAGGACACAGACTTGAAAATCGCATCAACAGGCCAAGCAATCATGCAAGCAGCTCGTCCTCGTGTTCTTATATGCCCACTGCAGATTGGATTAGCAGTCCAGATCCACCATTGTTTCAGTTCCAAGTTCCTAGTGGACACTTTGCACTCTCTTGGTTTCAGTATGTCATATAGTGAGGTCATGACCTATGAGATGAATGCTGCTATGTCTGACCACAGAGTTGCATCAACACCTGAGGGTAGTTTTATTCAGTACATGGCAGACAATGTTGACCACAACACCGCTACACTTGATGGATTCAACACCTTCCATGGTATGGGAATTATTGCCTCAGTTACTCCCAAAGTGAACAGCACAGTGCAGGTGAAAAGGCTAACACATGTCAGGGCAGAAGACATCATCAACAAGGCAAAGATTGACATCCAATATTATAAAGAGGAATGCCTGGGACTGCTGAAACTGAAGTTTGAGAGTCTGACAAATTTAGTTGTCGAAGATTCAACATCAGAAGTGGACTTGATTTGGCAAGCTTGTTGGCTGCTACATCCCAGCAGACCATCTTGGTCTGGAGTCATGCAAGCTGTTCACCATGGACATTTTCCAGGGCAGTCATCAATCATCTTCATGCCAATGATAGATATGAATCCCAGTGACAAAACATGTATATATTCTACTCTATGTTTCATCAGTGCTGAAGCAAAGCGCAATAAGTCAACACCTGTCTTGACATTTGACCAACCTCTGTGGTGGAAGGCTCTCAGCATCATTTCAAGTGAACCAGCAGACAGTGATCTTCGAGCCATTGTTCTTCGTCTTGGGCCGTTCCATCTTGAAATGAGCTTTCTTGCGTGTATTGGGCATCTGATGGAGAAACGGGGTCTCCATGAAGTATTGTCAACTGTGTACGCTTCAAATTCTGTAAGTGCAATGCTTCAAGGAAAGGCTGTACAGCGTGCAGTTCGTGGACACTTTTTGCTGGATGCAGCATTAAATGCACTGCTGATATCAGACACGTTGGTGTACCTTTGCCACTTCCTGAATATCAGACTGAAACAGATGACAATGAAGAGCACGAAAACTACCATTCGCTGCAAATGTCTGCCAATGTGCTTCCGTTTCTCTGACGCCAGGACAGCAGAAGTCACAAGGAACCCTTCATGAACAAGAAACTCCTTGCATGTCCCAAGTGTCACCTGCTGTGACAGACCTATCCCAAAATGAGACACAAAGAAATGACACGGGACTTGGTGCTGAAACAGAACTAAAACCAGTTTGCTCATCTAACGTGTCTCATGATGTGGAAAACGTTGTATCAAATGCCTTAAACGAAATGCAAGAAAAGAAAGATCTTCAAACGGTGTCTCTCTTGCACAACCAACTGTTGAATGATGCAACAACAATAGATTCAGTTAGGAACAATGATTGTGTCAGTCGGATTGCCAGAAAAACTGAACAGCAAGAAACTGTCGCTCAGTGGTAGAACTTGTGAACTATGGCTCCAGTACATGGCTATGGTTGAGATATTGAAACGATTTCTGAAGGCTGAAAGAACTGGAAACTGGCTCCTTCATCTATCTGTTGTACGTGAAATGCTCCCATACCTTGCTGCAGCTGGGCACAACAATTACACCAAGTCTGCCTACCTGTACCTTCAAATGATGAACAAGCTTGACAAGATCAACCCTTTTGTCTACAGAAACTTTGTTGAAGGACATCATGTTGTGAGGCGAAGCAATAGATACTGGGCTGGTATTTCCTCTAACTTGACCATCGAGCAAACCCTGATGCGAAGTCTGAAGACAACAGGTGGTCTCACACGAGGGAGGGGCATGACTGAGTTGCAACGTGCTAAATGGGTGCTTTCCATGCCAGCATGTGCTGATGTCAACACTGCCATGCAAGAAGTCACCGATACCTGTCGACTTACAAGTGATCAGCACATAGAAATGGGATCTGCTCGAACAGCAAAGGACACCAGATGACATGATGGTCATCACATCCTATCTTTCGGAAAGGAACCCATTCATTGATGACCCTAGCCTCAGAAACATCGACAGTGGCGTGGTGGCAGACTCATCTGTGAATGTGGAGAAAGCAAATGCAGTTGGTCTTGGAATTCTAAAAGCCATGGAAGGTCAAACAGCAGCAGATCTGACCATGAAAAAGAAGAATCAAGTCAGAACGCTTGGGGCAAAGAAGGCTGTCAAAGTGGAAGGAAATCCAATAACAATAGACCCTCAACTTCTTTTCCAACGCTTCATTACTGCAGCCAACACCATGTATGATGATAAAAAACAGTTGTTTCAGTATGAATTGTGTGGCTTTCCTTCCTCGTTATTTGAGTCACCAAACTTCATGCGGCAGCCAAAACAAAGGAGCACTGGCTGATGAGCTTGGGAAAATTGTTCTTGCCAATGATGAGATTCCCAGTCATGTACCACAAGACGTGCAATTTGTGGTTGATGGAGGCTCTCTACTTCTGCGACTTCAAGCACCATGGAAGCGTGGCAGCACTTTTCAGAGCATCATTGATGTCTATGTGAGATTTGTCTGCTATCACTATCCGAAAGCTGTCATTGTCTTTGATGGGTACATGTCTGGACCATCCACAAAAGACATGACTCACCTTCGGCGGACCAAAGGGCGGAAAACAAGTGCTGTACATTTCAAACCTGAAATGATATTCCGGTCTACAAAAGATCAGTTTCTATCGAACAAAGAAAACAAGCAACGCTTCATTTGTGCACTTGGGTTTGTTTAGAAAAGACCTGTACTGTCATTCATGCAAGAGCTGATGCCGATTTGCAGATTATCACTGCTGCAATACAATGTGCCCCAAACAGCATCACAGCAGTGATTGGAGAGGACACAGACCTGCTGATTTTGTTGGCTCATCAAACTCAACTTGACTCGTATGACATCTTCTTCTATTCAGATAAGCAAGGGAAAGCAACAAAAGTATGGAGCATAAAACAACTTGCAACTACTCTTGGACATTTGCGCCATACTCTTCTTTTTCTTCATGCATTTACAGGTTGTGACACAACTTTCTCGTCCTTTCGGCGTTGGGAAAGCTGTAGCGTGGAAGAAAATGAAATAAATCCAGAGATGCAAGCTCTTGCTGACGTCTTTTTCTTCGTAGTGACAGCTTTGAAAGCATTCAGTCAGCAGGCGAAAGGATGTTTGTCATGCTGTATAATGGCAATGCAGGAGAGACTCTGGATGAGCTTCGCTACAGGCTGTTTTGTTCAAACGTGGCAGTTGGAACAACCTTTCTACAGATCCACACTCTTCCTCCAACATCAGCTGCAGCTCGATTCCACAGCCTTAGGGTTTATTTCCAAGTGCAAGAGTGGCTGGGAGGCAAACTGTCAGTTGAACCAACACAGTGTGGATGGAGATGTGAACATGACCAATTAACGCCAATAACAATGGATCTACCAGCAGCGCTTGCAGGTCTGCTACAAGTCATCCGATGCATGTGCAGAATTAACTGTGACACAAGAAGATGCAGTTGCCGGAAACATGGACTGGAGTGCACACCTAGCTGTGGAGAATGTTCTGGCACCAGCTGTTC
>JADBJO010016110.1:53675-68675 GCA_016801955.1 Conus betulinus | reverse complement strand
TTAAAAGTTCAAAAAGCATACAGCCTTGGAAAAGGATTCTCTATTTTTTTACGGCAGAATTGTATGCTATTCTTATGGCATTACTCTTTATTTGTGATAGTAAATCATTCTTTCTGTAACATTTTATTCTGTGTTGATTCTAAGGCAGTGTAAGAAAGTTTGAAAGTTTGGGATGTTAAAACACGGAAAGATGTAATCTTTGAAATAAAGCATCTAATTAATTACATTATTTTCCACAGGAATTAATGTAGTCTTCTGCTGGGTCCCTTCACACTGTGGTATTTATGGAAATAAAATAGCAGATAAACTAGCCAGACGCGGGGTAATGGACAATGCTGCAAAAAGTAATTTGAAGTTAGAATATCTGAAATACATTCGTTATTGGATAGCTGTTTCCGAATTGAAAAGTCTCAAGATAAATGTGTAATGGAAACATGTCCTAGACATATTTCTAGTTTAATATACAAGATACGTTTGAACTCTTGGAAGACCAAATATTCCCAAAATGTAGCGTGTGCATGTTCTAAGCCATTATCTGGTGAACATATACTTTTCCATTGCCCCATTTTAAATGCTCTTTATTCAAAAGCAAACATTGAAATTTCGAAATCCAAACCGGCTCACGCTATTTCTTTCAGTTCAGAAATTGTTGAGGTTGCAAAAATTATCTCTCAATCTCAAATTAGCATATTTTTATAATTATGATAGTGTAGTTTATATCAACAACAACAACAACAACACAACAACAACACACACACATCTTGCGCCGAACTGGAGAAGAAAAGTGATTGCTCGTTGTTGGTTGTCATTGTCCTGAATGTTGTTTCTCTCAGCCGAAGAAGACCTAAGAGGTCTTAACGCGTTGTGACTTGTCTTGTAATTTGTTTGTGTTAACCGACGGAGATACTTGAAATTACTTTTAAAATTTCCCGACATCCTGTGTAGTTTTCGGAGCGTGTTTGTGGGACGCCAGCCGTAGCTTTTACGCATGTAATTTTCTAGGGAGCAGCGACCAAGATCTGTAAAATAACAGAAAGTAGTAGGTTTTACGCATGTAATTTTCTAGGGCAGAGCAACCAAGATCTGTAAAATACAGAAAGTAGTAAGTTTTAGTATGTAATTTTTACGCATGTAAAATTAGTAAGTTCTAGGCATGTAATTTTTTAGGAGCAGCGACCAAGATCTGTAAAATAACAGAAAGTAGTAAGTTTTTACGCATGTACATGAGCAGGACCAAGATCTGTAAAATCCACATCGGTCTACCATAATGATGTGAACTAGTTTTGCCATGGCGAAAGGCACGTCTTGTTTGTGGGCCGTTGTTCTGGTGGCCATTGTTGGACTGATCATCACCAATCTACAGACTCATGGGAGTTCCGCAGGACTGACCGAGTGAGTGAGTTTTGACCACTGTCTGAAGTCTGTCTGTCTGTCAACTATCAATGTGTCTATTTTTTCTATCGGTCTATTTTTCTGTCGGTCTATATATATCTATCTATCTCTCTATATATCTATTTTTCTATCGGTCTATATATATATATATATATATATATATATATATATATATATTTTAGATATGTACCTATCGGCATGTTTGCATCATCGTAATGCTGGGGTAATGTATGTTGTAGTTGCTCTGTGTGTGTGTGTGTGTGTGTGTGTGTGTGTGTGTGTGTGTGTGTGTGTGTGTGTGTGTGTGTGTGTGTGCGTGCGTGTGTGTGTGTGTGTGTGTGTGTGTGTGTGTGTGTGTGTGTGTGTGTGTGTGTGTGTGAGTGAGAGAGACAGAGAAGAGAGAGAGAATACGTCTATATATTTGAATAATCATGCTTATGCTGTCCTGGGGTAGTGTATGTTTGTTGCTGTGTGTGTGTGTGTGTGTGTGTGTGTGTGTGTGTGTGTGTGTGTGTGTGTGTGTGTGTGTGTGTGTGTGTGTGTGTGTGTGTGACATAGAGAGAGACATAGAGAGAGACAGAGAGAGAGACTCGACATCCCTGTGCCTCAAACAAGGACGTTACATCTTTGCTGTCGGCTGTTGGTTGGTTAACTTGTGAGCAGGATTTTTAAACACACACACACACACACACACACACACACACACACACACACACACACACAGAAGTGATCTTAATCAAACTTAATGAAAAGATAGAATGCGACTTACGAACAAACCCTTGACATGATCGGATGGATCCGTGTGGTGGATCAGGATCAAACAGCTGATCCAGGACAGTTCAGTCAGTTTAATACAATGCAAGGGGAGTAACTGCTCTTTGACCATGCCCGCTTTTTTCTTCGTCCGGCGGGGAAAAACACATCCACGGTGTCACGGACGGACAGTCCTCCAACCCACTTTCAATGTGTTATTTAAATTTGGTAGTCTGTTACCACCTTATTTTGTGTAAAAGAGGGTGGGCAGTTGTGTGTTGTCAAGCAGTCAACTTTACAGGGAGCAAAGTGTGCCCGTCCGTGTGGTTTGCATGCATCCTTTTGCACCGCATGGACATCTTTTTCTGTGAGATACCCGGCTAGTTGTGGAAACCCGTGGAGAGCTCACTGAGTCGTTGGGAGTTATCCCCCTTCGATCGGCAGTTGGCGCTTGGGAAAAGTTTTTACTTCACTCGGACTGGAGCCACCAGTGGAGAGACCACGTTCTCTTTGCTGCGGCGTTTTATAACCTATGACAAAGGCCACTGATCTACCTGACGGTGGTAGTCTTAGAGGTTGAGAGAGAGGAATCCCTATTCCTGCCCACCAAGTCTATACCTTAACCCTCTTCGCTGGGGGGTGACCAGCCGTCGACCGTCCCATGGTGAAAGGGCTGCTGGTGCTGTTGGTTCCGGGGTCCCGGGTAGTCTTTTCGCTGAGGATCAGCCTGCCGGGCCCACCTTTTCCCCTCCTTTCCACCCGCCGTTCTGGTGAGTTATTTTCGTGCTTCTCAGTTTGTTCCTATTTCGCATTCCACCAGGGTATCGGTTGTAAATTATAAAATTATTTTTCATTCAGAAATCTATAGTTTTGGGGTACTGCGCTGAGGCAGTACGATAGGTTTGGAGAAATATTGTGGTTTCAGGCGCGCTGCGAGCGTTAGCCTGATTTGTTGATGTAGAAGTGCAAGTTTTGAATTTTATTCTAAATGCGCTGCGCTGAAGCAGTGGCATTTTCTTGTCAGCGAATCGTGTGGACACATGGCGCGCCGCGCGGTCTTGCCTGTTTTTTGCTGGGTCATTTTGATTTGTGTGTACCCCGTCAGAGAGTAGGGTATGGTTGTCTGGTTTTATGGTGTGCGACACCATGGTGTACCATTGTGAGTACTTCATTTTAGTGGAATCTTGTAAATAATGAGTGTCGGCAGTACTTATTTTTATATAAATTATTATTATTATTTATTTTCATTTAAAACTTCAGGCTGGACGCGGTGTTAGTGGAGTGACCGCACGATTCACTTGGAGTCGGGAAGTGAGCGTTCCCTCGCGGCGCTAGTTCCGCTCCGCCTGCTTGTTTGTTTTATGTATTGTCGATTTTATTATGTTTATCTCATTATTTATTTATTTTACTATTTTTATTTTCTTTAGTATGAGTGTGGTATGGTGTGTTGTTGTGGTAATTTAAATCTCAAATTCAAAGTCAACACATTAGGATATTCATATGCCTTGTTTTCCTTATCAGTTTTTTTTTTCCTCTATCCAGGCCTTCAGCCTGAAGGGGTAGATATATCATATTGTGACAAAGTTCATAATAATTCCACCAAGTAAACAAATATGTGTTTTTTTTTTTTTTTCAATCATTAAAGAGAAAAAAGGAGCGAGAGAGAGAGAGCATACAATAATGAGAAATGAAATATTGCTTTTCAAAAAAGTGTTTAAATGTGAAGTAAATTATTATTAAAGACCTAAATTCACAGTCTTGCGGGTGTAGCCCATCTCGCCAGGTAGTAGCCTGCACCCACACCATACCTCAGCTGTGTTTAGAGTGAGATTCTAATGCCCCTTTTATAGGGCGGGGTTGATTTGGTATCGTGTCAAGTTTTGGCACGGCCCAGACGCCCTTTTTCATCGCAGGGCGTCCAGTCTGGAAGCTGTCTGAAGGAGGAGCAGGACGCTGACTGAGGTGCTGAGAGCGAAGGCCAGAACGCCAGTCCTGAGGTTACACTCTTTGGATCCTGAGTGTATCGACGACTGCGCTCTGGGTGCACCAGTGTTTCCCTGCTCGGACAGTGAAAGGACTCTCCTCTTCTTTAAGCCAAGTTTTGTTTCTGGCTGTGTATGGGTGGTGTTTGGTGATGCCTGGTGTGTGGGAGACGCTCTGTAGGGCTGAGATAGTGTGTTTGTGAGTGTACAAGTGTGAACACCTGAGAAAATGTACATGAAGTGTATAAGTGTGTGAATGTTGGTGAATATGCTTGTGTGGCTGGGTAAGCCCTGTTTTGTCTTTCATTTCATTGTTTCTCCCCTGTCCTGTCCTTTTTCTTTCTTTATTTTGGGATAGATCAGTGTTTAGGGTTTAAACTTAGCTGTTCCCTGGGTCAGGGTGGGGGTCTTTTATTGGTTTTTATTTTGCCCATTAAGTAGATATTTTCTTTTAGGTGTCTGTCCTCTTCTATTTTCCCTTCTTTTCCAATTTATCACTCTCTGACCTCCTCCCTCATCTTGATAGGCGTTCCTCCCCCACTAGGTGTGAATGAGGTGTTTTCTTTAATTTAATCAATTGTTTATTGGGGTTATTTTCTGTTTTTCCACGAGTGGTTTGAGTGTGTGGTCGGTGGGGTGTTGTGCCCTGCTGTTCCCCTCTCCCTCTCACTCTACCGCCCTCACATCCATGATTCAGAGGACCTTGACCTTGATACAGTTATTGTCTGTTATAACTAATCATTATTGATCGAATTGTTGTTGATATAAACTGCAATTGTCACAGTTCAGTTCAGTGGTTTAAACGTTCACCATTGATGAAATGGACGAAAAATAATTTTAAATTTCATCTCTAACTAACAAAGCTTAACCTCAAAGATAAAAAAATAACAACAATAACTTTTTGAATTAGTGGTAAAAGTAAACACGCATCAAAGCAGCTTGGCAATTTTAGATTGTGCGATAATAGTAGCAATGTTTATGATAGAAGGGCTGGACAATATTTGACTGATATCTTGGACGTTGATATCAATAGAATTTTCTTTATAAATTGGAGTTAAGACAGAACATTCTCCTAACAAGTGATGATTGCACTGAAATAGGATTACCACAAGTACAAAAAACATGGCAAGAATATTTTGTGTTCCATGCATTTAACTTGAGTTTTGTTACTATCTTGGAAATGTGACGAGGACAAGTATTTACATATTTAAGGTTTCTCCACAATTTCTGTTATAAACACAATTTTCTAACTTTAGCAACATTTCTGACGAAGAACTGCAATTGTCCATGTTACGCAAATTCTGGTTACAACATTCAAGGGAAATAACTTGTCATGTGATGTAGCCTCACATGGCGACATGTGACGTTCCGTCGCGTACGCCCTTATTTTTATAAAGCATTTCCCTAGGTAGGGAAAAGAAAAGGTAAAAAGAAAGGATAATTTACGTGGCCTGACCAGTGTGATCGGTGTCGCTGTGGTTATAGACGTAGGGNAGCCTCACATGGCGACATGTGACGTTCCGTCGCGTACGCCCTTATTTGATATAAAGCATTTCCCTAGGTAGGGAAAAGAAAAGGTAAAAGAAAGGATAATTTACGTGGCCTGACCAGTGTGATCGGTGTCGCTGTGGCTATAGACGTAGGGTGATTATTGGTTGAATGGACGGACGTTGTCCTTTGGTCAAGTAACCAAGGGCTGGGTAATGCGTAGAGTTAGATGAGTACTCACTGAATATGTACTCAGGAAGAGCGCAGGAAGAAAAATAAGGTATAGGAAGGAGATGGCTTGGGGACACTGACCAGACAGGTTGTTTGGAACTGCAGAACGAGATTCACCTGTAATCTATCGTTACCAGGTGAGGTATAGACAGATGGGGAGAGAAAAGAGAGAGAGTTATGAAAAGGTAAAAAAGGGGGGGGGGAAAAGAATTTATCATTATTCAGATTTGAAATAAATTACTTACACGGACTTCATTCGTGTTTCAGCCCTCCCGGTGCTGTGGCAGCACCCGTAACGGGGGTAAGCGACTGTGACAGTCGCACAAGTAGTATTTGGGCTACAGTGCTGTGGCAGCACCTAATTGTAAAGAGGACAACGACTACGGCAGTCGTGAGAGAACTTAAAGCGTTTGTCATGTTGACCCACAATGAGTCTTGATTGTCTCCCTGCATCGGAACTCAGATTATATTTTAAGCCATCTTTTGATTCTTCTTTGGAACATGTATACATTGGTTCTCCAGTGAGCAGGAGAAACCTGTAAAAGAAGTTCTGGTGATTTACTATGTATAATGAGATGAAATAATTTGGTCCCAGCTAGTGGATCTGTGGATGATTGTACCTCCACTGGAGAGGAGGAATAGAAGACAAATATTAGAAAACAAATCTGTTGTGTATGTGGGAAAAGTGATTATCGTTTAGTAAATTATTCCCCAGAGAGGAGGAGGAGAAGAAGAGTTACTGTAGTGCGCCTTCTGGTTGTTTGGAGAGAGACTGCGTGTGCACGGAGTGAATGCTGAGCTGAGTGCATGTATGCATTTGTGCTCAGTGTGACATACCTATCAGCTCCCTTGTTACCCTTGGTTGAAGTATTAGCTCTTTTAGCCTTCTTTGCTTTGTTTAACATGCTATGCAGTAACATAGTACGATGCCACTACAATTGCTGTTTTTATCATTTAGATTTAAATCTCATTCAGTCGTGATCGACAATGAAGATATGTGCTTATGCACTTCAGGACCCGGCTATGACTGCAGAACTTAACTCTAGCATGTTTCACTGTACTGTGTGAAGCTGTTTTCAGTTCAGTTCAGTTCAGTTGGTGGTTGGCTATTTTAACGTCTGTTCATCATCGATGATATTTAACGATATTAAAAGGCAACAGAGATCACTGAGAATGTCAGACCTACTGTCTCTGTCATTTTTTCTCTCTCACCTCTCTCCTTCACGTGTGTTAGGATATAGACACTCCACTAAGAACACTTCTGAAAAGACTTTAACAAAATCACATCAGTCTGCTCAGCTCTGACTGGGCAAGAACGTGTGCGATGTCCGTAATACATGTGTCATATGAAAATATGGTTAATGATTTCAAAGTAAGCAGTACTGATACCTTGCAATTAGTATTGCCCTGTTAACATTGGGCAGTCTAGTAGTATATGATGGACAGAAGCTGTCGTACGCTGGTCGTGTGCTATGCCTTGATTGGCTCTGACGCACTATTTTAATGCTATCATTGTCTAAAATGTACCCGCCCTCAGGCACACACAGGAAAAGCACAACTAATGCTGTCGTTATCTAAAACGTACACACACACACACACACACACACACACACACACACACACACACACAGCACACACAGAGGAAAAGCACAACTAATGATATTGTCATCTAAAATGTACCCACACACACCACACACACACACACACACACACACACACACACACGCACACATATGAAAAGCACAACTAATGCTATCGTCATCTAAAATGTACCCCCCCCCCCCCCCCCAGATACACACAGGAAAAGCACAACTAATGCTATCATTCTCTAAAATGTACCCCCCCCCCCCCCCCCCCCCACACACACACACAGAGGAAAAGCACAACTAATGCTATCGTTCTCTAAAATGTATCCCCCCCCCCCCCCCACACACACACACCACACACACACACACACACACACACACACACACACACACACACACATATGAAAAGCGCAACTAATGCTATCGTCATCTAAAATGTACCCCCCCCCCCCCCCCCCCTCTCCCAGACACACACGGGAAAAGCACAACTAATGCTATCATTCTCTAAAATGTACCCGCCCCTCCCCCCCCCCCCCCCCCACACACACACAGGAAAACACAGCTAATGCTATCATTATCTAAAACGTACGCCCCGCTGCCCGCTGCCCCCCCCCCCCCCCCCCCCCAACACACACACACACAGGAAAAGCACAACGAGCGCCACGATGAACGTGACCCCGAGCTACAGAAACCTTGACCTTGGAACTGACCTCGTCCTGAACTGCCTCAACCGTTCCCTCTCTCTGCAGTTCCACGTCCGATCGGGAGCCATCCACCCTCAACGACTCCCTCACACCGGGGGACAAAGGCCAATGCCGAGTCCGTCTGCTAGCGCCTCCATCCAGCGTCCTGCGGTTTGACCTTCCTCCCACGTACGACGTTCATGGCCTGGATGTCAGGATCCTTGAAGTGAGGCCATCACGGCCTGTGAAGCAGAATCCACGAACCTTCTCGCTGTGGCAACGGAAAAATCCTCCGTACGCTTTCAGCATGACTAACAATGTGACAGTGGTGATCTCTCATGATGTATGGTTCGGTTCCTTTACTCCTCTGAACATCACCTTTGTGTCATTGTCGCAGCAGCCTCAGCTGGACGTTCGTCGTCAGTCAAATCATTCAGGTTAGTTTTTTGTTGTTTTTGTTTGTTTTTGTGGGGAGGGTTGTTATGTGGGGAGGGAAAGGTTGTTATGTGGGGAGGGAAAGGTTGTTATGTGGGGAGGGGGTTGTTATGGGGAGGGAAAGGTTGTTATGTGGGGAGGGAAAGGTTGTTATGGGGGGGGAGGGGGGAAAGGTTGTTATGTGGGGAGGGAAAGGTTGTTATGTGGGGAGGGAAAGGTTATGTGGGGAGGGAAAGGTTGTTATGTGGGGAGGGAAAGGTTGTTATGTGGGGAGAGAAAGGTTGTTATGTGGGGAGGGAAAGGGGCTGGTGGAAGGGGCGGCGGGGTAGGGATGAAAGGGGAGGGAGGGAGAAGAGGGAAGGGAGATGGGTAATGGGAGTGGTAGATTAGGGCTCTCGATACTTCTGCATTCGATTTTGGGGGGGTTGCGTCAGATCTTCAATCCTGTCGCCACGATAAAACCCACAGTCTTCTCGAGGTCTTGACGGCTGCCCCAAAGCTGCATCTGCAGTTCTGCACCCTGTGGC
Organism: Conus betulinus; assembly: GCA_016801955.1. NCBI lineage: Eukaryota > Metazoa > Mollusca > Gastropoda > Neogastropoda > Conidae > Conus > Conus betulinus. Next base: position 59,598 of record JADBJO010016110.1, on the reverse strand, counting down.
CAGGTTTGACGCCGTAGAACATGATGGGCTGAACACTGCACACTGGCTGTCCACACAACGTGCGACGTAGGCCCCTGTGCCACGCCCAGTGGCCATGGTCCCCTTTCCCGACTGGATTCAGTTCAGTTAATGCTGTTTATAGCTCAGCTGACCGCAAGCACCACATCAGCGTTGTCACCCCGTAGGAGTCCACTATCAACAGAGGTTCAAAAGCACACACAGATGATCAAGACAGATTGAATTCTCAACATTGGCTAGAAAAAATACACACACAGCTCTTTAAAAGTGAACTCTCACCTATCACCTATCACTTGTCATCTATCCCGGACAGTTGAAGACCGTTGGGGCGCCACAGAAGACTTGGCAACCAGCTTTCCTCACTCTCTCCCGGTTCTCAGACGCTCTGAGGCAGTTGCTGAGTGTGAGGCCAGTCCATGCACTGATGATGTCCTCCCATCTCTTCTCTGTCTTCCTCTCCTTCTGCCTCCTCGCACTGTTCCTGTAGATGGTTTTAGCAAGTCCTGTTGATCTTGATACATGACCATACCATCTCATTGTCCTTCTTTACTCTGTGGACAACAGGTCTTCGTATGGTCCAATGGCTTGCCTTTACTCTGGTCCGGACCTCCAAGTTGGTAATGTGGTCTTTGTATGAGATGCCAAGGATCTTGCAGAAGTATCTCATCTCTAATGTCTGAATCCTTCTTTCAAGTTCGGCTGTCAGAGTCCACGTCTCACAGGCATAGAGAAATATGGCAATGACCATGGAGCGCAACCGTCTGATCTTGGAACCGATTGTGATGTTTCTGTCATTCCAGACAGGTCTTAGTCTGGCTAGCGCTGCTGTTGTTTGTGCAACTCTCAGTATAGCTCAGGAAATACACACACGGCTCATTGTGATGCTCTCACATACTGATGTTTTGGTGTGCTGACACATTCACACCACTTTCAACTGGAAGAAACAAAAATTGAAACAAGGAATAAAGGTTACAGTATTCATGAGAGAACACTACATTGTGTGCATGTGTACCGGCAAGTGTGCGTCCGTGCACTTGCATGCTTGAATGCCATCGTCAGTGAGTGAGTGTGTGTGTGTGTGTGTGTGTGTGTGTGTGTGTGTGTGTGTGTGTGTGTGTGTGTGTGTGTGTGTGTGTGCGCGCGCGCACGTGCACGCTTGCGTGTGTGTGTGTGTGTGTGTGTGTGTGTGTGTGTGCGCGCGCGCGCTCGCGTGCCCGCGTGCGCGTGTGTGTTATTTGTGTGTATGTGAATAAATGAGTGTGTGTGTGTGTGTGTGCGTGTGTGTGTGTGTGTGTGTGTGTGTGTGTGTGTGTGTGTGTGTGTGTGTGTGTGTGTGTGTGTGTGTGTGTGTGTGTGTGTGTGTGTGTGTGTGTGTGTGTGTGTGTGTGTGTGTGTGTGTGTGTGTGTGTGTGTGTGTGTGTGTGAGAGAGAGAGAGAGAGAGAGAGAGAGAGAGAGAGAGAATGTATGCGCAAGTATGATTTTGATATACGAAAACGCCTAATTCCTTTTTTTCTTTTACCCCTGACACGATAAGTGTGAAAAGACACAGCGATGTACGTGTTGTCTACTTTTTGCACAATCCTTTCCAGGCTATATCCAGTCTCCCCTGTGGGATGGGGCCACACCTCACTCCACTGGTCTGGACAGCTGGGCAGCTCTGGAGGTCCCGAACGGTTCGGCAGTCATGGTCAGCTTCCCAGAACATTCGCTGTCAACCTGCGGGTCCGGGACCACGCTGACACTGTACGAAGGCCGCCACGAGTCAATGCAGCTGAAGAATCAGTTCACGTGCATCAAGGATCCACCCCAACCGACCATCCACACCCGGGTGTACACTTACATTTTGTGACAGCGCGCACCAACATCTACCTTGACAAGGGCTTCCGGATGAAGTTCACCGTGCATTTCCTTCGTCACGGCTTCTGAAGAAGGTGAGCGAAGACGTCACACTGACTATGAACCGATTCGGGGCGAAGACGATTTCTACGATAAGGGTAATATCTGGAACTGTTCCGTGCCTTTCTGGAAGGAGTTTGCCGGCCACTTTCCTTGCAACAACAGGTGGAACTGTCTTCGTGGGGGAGGACGAAGAACTCTGTCCTTACACCAATGCTGAACTGTGTGACGTGGGTCATCTATGGCTGACCGACAGCTGTCACCAAGTTGTTCGTACACCCACGATGACGACGTGGTACGAAGCTGCCATGGAGTGTATCCGACGAGGAGGGACTTTGTCCAGTCTGAACACGGAGAGAGAGTGGGACATGATGGTGCGCTACATGTCTCTGCGGTCTGAGGAAGTCGCTTTCTTTGGGATTTCGACTTTTGAGGTTTATGTCAGTCCCATGTAAGTTGAGACAGGTATGTGCATGCGTCTCGTTTGTGTAGGTCCCATTGATTATTTTGTTTCTGTAGTACTGTGTTATTCGCCGAGGGGAATTTTAACATCCTTGGCAAAAAGACGTCAAAATGTTATTTTTCCGCTGAACAAAAGGGGACAAACAAATTACAAGACAAAACAGGTCGCGTTTCGACCTCTTGGTCTTCTTCAGATCAGAACGTTTCCTGAAGAGGATTCCTGTCTTTCTTTTCTAGAGTCTATATTGGCTTTCACTAGCATTCCACCAACTGTAATTAGCACGTTAGGGGAAGCTACGACAAACTCTGATGACGTGGATTAACCAAGGCTATGCTGGCTGGGGTCTCACAAAAGCTAGCACTGGTAATATACTGAACATTCCAGGAATGGTGGGGCAATTTTAGAATTATCTAGGCATTTTTTTTAGAATTCAAACGTTGCCTACCGATTGTAGAATTGTACCTTTTGCCATGAAAAAAAAAAATAGAAATGCACCATGCGCGTTTTCAGAATGTTGGCCAAACCCTGGCAAAACCTACTGCGTTCCTCTGCTCAAATGATTTCGTGCAGACCGGTGCGATTCATGTTATGCTGACATATGTGCAATTCTTTAGATGTAACCTTCTTAGCGTTTTCTGTTCATGAATACTTTATATGACTTTTTTTTTTTTCTTTTTTTTTTTTTTTTTTTTTTTTTTTTTTTTTTTTTTAGTAAATCGACATCGGCGAAAATCTGCACCCTTTTTGCCAAGGATTGGAAGGGAAGTAAGCCATACAATATCTACGTACGATATAAGCTAACATATATAGATCCACAATTCAAAATGTTCAGTATACTGCTGACAGCATAACGGACAGGTATGAGCAACATTGATAGGGTTGATGGCTCGAAAGGATATCAGCCTCTCAAGCAGTACGATGTGGAGGGGCTGTGAGGTGAGCAGTGGTATTTTGCTACTCACTGTATCACGCTTAATCATCGGTCAACCTTCATGACTGCCTTGCTCACCTGCCAGTCACTCTGTGCGACGACTTTGATGATGATGCGCCAGCAAGCAATAGCAGGTCTCCCGCATTCCCTGTCCAAGCTGTTACCGCACATTCCGTGCATACATCGGTTTGGTCAGCCACCTGCGTATCCACAAATCATCTCACCCCCCCCCCCCCCCCCCCCCCCCACCTCAGCGCCAAGGTGACTGAAGTGGTTCTCGTTGACCCGACAGACGAACAACACCGACAACGTTACAACTCATAAGCCACAGACATAGACCCTGACATCTGTGGCTGAAACGTGCATAGAAACATGAATACAGACATAGACCCTGACATCTCTGGCTGAATGTGTGCATAGAAACATGAATACAGACATAGACCCTGACATCCATGACATCTCTGGCTGAAATGTGCATAGAAACGTGTACAGAAACATGAATACAGACATAGACCCTGACATCTCTGGCTGAAACGTGTACAGAAACATGAATACAGACATAGACCCTGACATCTCTGGCTGAAACGTGTACAGAAACATGAATACAGACATAGACCCTGACATCTCTGGCCCCGTGGATAGAAACATGAATTCTACAACCGAGAAAATTTAACAAAGATCATACCCCCCCCCCCCCCCCTTCTCTCTCTCTGTCTGTGTCTGTCTGTCTGTCTGTCTGTCTCCCTGTCTGTTCCCCCTCCCCTGTTCCTCTCTCTCTCTCTCTCTCTCTCTCTCTCTCTCTCTCTCTCTCTCTCTCTCTCTCTCTCTCTCTCTCTCTCTCTCTCTCTCTCCCCGAGCCTGTCTTTTTTTTTCTGCGCTCAGCTCTCGACCCGGTCTTCTTTTCAGTTTCTGTTTCCGTATCTTTTCGCAAGCTGTGCCTCTGTCCCTCAGTCTTTACGTTGCTCTATCTGTCTGTGTGTGTCTGTCTGTCTGTCTGTCTGTGTCTGTCTCTCTCTTCTCTCTCTCTCTCCTCTCTCTCTCTCTCTCTCTCTCTCTCTCTCTCTGTCTGTCTGTCTGTCTATCTCTCTCTCTCTCTCTGTATATATATATATATATATATGCAAGTGTGTGTGTGTGTGTGTGTGTGTGTGTGTGTGTGTGTGTGTGTGTGTGAGCCTGTCTCCACCGTCCTCCCAGTCTTCACAAATTCTAGTCTGCCTCTTGAAGTCCCTGTCTATTCTTCAAATGTCCCACTAGGGGATGTTCTGCCATACCACGCCCGTCGGGTACTTGACCTTCGATGGTGTGCGCGCTGCTGTTGCCTTCATAGAGCAAATGTACGTTTGGTATGCAGCTCAATCCCCGAGTCATTGGTCTTATGTTCATTGCATTGAACTCGAGTTGGCTACGGCAGCCAAGTGATGGAGGTGATGGAGGTGAGATTTCATTGCATAAGTTACCGCCCATGGCGAAGTAGTTAGCGTGGAGGACTCCCGGCTGGGAGGTCCTGAGTTCGAGACCCATCAGAGCCATTTATTTATTGGACTTTTCTGCCCCAGTCGGCTCCTACCCAGGGCTGAGTTTGCTATGGGCCCAGCTTGGAAGATGGGGACCACGCATTCGAGTTTCATCCACTTGCATCCCTTACCCCCCCCCCCCCCCCCAAGTCTCCTCACGCTGTCTGTAATCACCCTCTCCACCCCTCCACCTTTCGAACGCACAATTACTTACACACACACACACACACACACACACACACACACACACACACACACACACATACACACACACACACATAATTACACACACGCACGCACGCACGTGCGCAAACACACACACACACACACACACACACACACACACACACACACACACACACACATACACATAATTACACACACGCGCGCACGCACATGCGCAAACGCACATTTTGTAAGGAAGAAAGTGGATTAGTCTCCGCGAAGGATTTTGCTAAAAGACCTAAAACAATACACTCTTTACAATCAATCAATTCTTATGCCACCGACATAATCAATTCTAAAGAATTAAAAGACGAAGAAATAACCGCCACTAAGCACCCTGGGAGCATTTCACCAGTAGCACCCTGGGAGCATATTAAACCTGCTTTTGATATTGATGATACAATTTTAAACAAAAATCAATCTCCAAATATCTTGAAAAATTTAGTAACATAAGCGTTGAAAACAAGTATACTGACTATATCAAGATTTACACAGACGGGGTCTGTAATAGAAAATGGCAGTCAGGGATCAGCATTTTTTATTCCTACCTAGAAAACATTAAAACGTTATAATATTGGTAGACATTATTCCATTTTCACTGCTGAATTAATAGCCATTTTAATGGCGTTACATCACATTAAAGAGTTACCTTTAAATGCATGCAAAACATTATTTTGTGTGGATTCAAAATCAGTATTATATGCTATCAAAGGTCAACATACCAAGACACGGGTTGAAATGATACACGAAATCAAGCACTTAATATATCAATTAGCAAGCAAAGATATCATGTTACTTTACTTATTGGATTCCATCTCACTGTGGAATTCTCTCTAATGAACAGGTAGATCAAGCAGCCAAGAGTGCAGCAC
>JADBJO010016110.1:40302-41532 GCA_016801955.1 Conus betulinus | reverse complement strand
CTCTAGCATGTTTCACTGTACTGTGTGAAGCTGCTTTCAGTTCAGTTCAGTTCAGTGGTTATTTTAACGTCTGTTCATCATCGATGATATTTAACGATATTAAAAGGGCAACAGAGATCACTGAGAACGGCAAACCTACCGTCTCTGATCATTTTTTCTCTCTCACCTCTCTCCTTCACGTGTTAGGATATAGACACTCCACTAAGAACACTTCTGAAAAAGCCTTTAACAAAATCACATCAGTATGCTCAGCTCTGACTGGGCAAGAAGGTGTGCGATGTCCGTAATTCATGTGTCATATGAAAATATGGTAATGATTTCAAAGTAAGCAGTACTGATACCTTGCAATTAGTATTGTCCTGTTAACATTGGGCAGTCTGGTAGTATATGATGGACAGAAGCTGTCGTTCGCTGGTCGTGTGCTATGCCTTGATTGGCTCTGATGCTCTATTTTAATGCTATCATTGTCTAAAATGTACCCGCCCTCAGGCACACAGGAAAAGCACAACTAATGCTGTCGTTATCTATCTAAACGTATCCACACACACACACACACACACACACACACACACACACACACACACACACAGAGGAAAAGCACAACTAATGATATTGTCATCTAAAATGTACACACACACACACACACACACACACACACACACACACACACACACACACACACACACATATGAAAAGCACAACTAATGCTATCGTCATCTAAAATGTACCCCCCCCCCCCCCAGATACACTCAGGAAAAGCACAACTAATGCTATCATTCTCTAAAATGTACCGCCCCCCCCCCCCCCCCCCCCCCCCCACACACACACACAGAGGAAAAGCACAACTAATGCTATCGTTCTCTAAAATGTACCCCCTCCACACACACACACACACACACACACACACACACACACACACACACACACACACATATGAAAAGCGCAACTAATGCTATCGTCATCTAAAATGTACCCCCCCCCCCCCCTCTCCCAGACACACACGGGAAAAGCCAACTAATGCTATCATTCTCTAAAATGTACCCGCCCCCCCCCCCCCCCCCCCCCCACACACAGGAAAACACAGCTAATGCTATCATTATCTAAAACGTACGCCCCGCTGCCCCCCCCCCCCCCCCCCCCCCCAACATACACACGCAGGAAAAGCACAACGAGCGCCACGATGAACGTGACCCCGAGCTACAGAAACCTTGACCTTGGAACTGACCTCGT
>JADBJO010016110.1:27802-37802 GCA_016801955.1 Conus betulinus | reverse complement strand
TAAGTGTGAAAAGACAAGCGATGTACGTGTTGTCTACTTTTTGCACCAATCCTTTCCAGGCTATATCCAGTCTCCCTGTGGGATGGGGCCACAGCTCACTCCAATGGTCTGGACAGCTGGGCAGCTCTGGAGGTCCCGAACGGTTCGGCAGTCATGGTCAGCTTCCCAGAATATTCGCTGTCAACCTGCGGGTTCGGGACCACGCTGACACTGTACGAAGGCCGCCACGAGTCAATGCAGCTGAAGAATCAGTTCACGTGCATCAAGGATCCACCCCAACAGACCATCCACACCCGGGGTGTACACTTACATTTTGTGACAGCGCGCACCAACATCTACCTTGACAAGGGCTTCCGATGAAGTTCACCGTGCATTCCTTCGTCACGGCTTCTGAAGAAGGTGAGCGAAGACGTCACACTGACTATGAACCGATTCGGCGAAGACGATTTCTACGATAAGGGAAAATCTGGAACTGTTCCGTGCCTTTCTGGAAGGAGTTTGCCGGCCACTTTCCTTGCAACAACAGGTGGAACTGTCTTCGTGGGGAGGACGAAGAACTCTGTCCTTACACCAATGCTGAACTGTGTGACGTGGGTCATCTATGGCTGACCGACAGCTGTCACCAAGTTGTTCGTACACCCACGATGACGGTGTGGTACGAAGCTGCCATGGAGTGTATCCGACGACGAGGAGGGACTTTGTCCAGTCTGAACACGGAGAGAGAGTGGGACATGATGGTGCGCTACATGTCTCTGCGGTCTGAGGAGTCGCTTTCTTTGGGATTTCGACTTTTGAGGTTTATGTCAGTCCCATGTAAGTTGAGACAGATATGTGCATGCGTCTCGTTTGTGTAGGTCCCATGTGATTATTTTTGTTTCTGTAGTACTATGTTATTCGCCGAGGGAATTTTTAACATCCCTGGCAAAAAAGACGTCAAAATGTTATTTTTTTTTTTCCGCTGAACAAAAGGGGACAAACAAATTACAAGACAAAACAGGTCGCGTTTCGACCTCTTTGGTCTTCTTCAGATCAGAACGTTTCCTGAAGAGGATTCCTGTCTTTCTTTTCTAGAGTCTATATTGGCTTTCACTAGCATTCCACCAACTGTAATTAGCACGTTAGGGAAGCTACGACAAACTCTGATGACGTGGATTAACCAAGGCTATGCTTGGCTGGGGTCTCACAAAAGCTAGCACTGGTAATATACTGAACATTCCAGGAATGGTGGGCAATTTTAGAATTATCTAGGCATTTTTTTTAGAATTCAAACGTTGCCTACCGATTGTAGATTTGTACCTTTTACCATGGAAAAAAAAATAGAAATGCACCATGCGCGTTTTCAGAATGTTGGTAAACCCTGGCAAAACCTACCGCGTTCCTCCTCTGCTCAAATGATTTCGTGCAGACCGGTGCGATTCATGTTATGCTGACATATGTGCAATTCTTTAGATGTAACCTTCTTAGCGTTTTCTGTTCATGAATACTTTATATGACCTTTTTTTTTTTTTTCTTTTTTTTTTTTTTTTTTTTTTTTTTTTTTTTTTAATTAATCGACATCGGCGAAAATCTGCACCCTTTTTGCCAAGGATCGGAAGGGAAGTAAGCCATACAATATCTACGTACGATATAAGCTAACATATATAGATCCACAATTCAAAATGTTCAGTATACTGCTGGCAGCATAACGGACAGGTATGAGCAACATTGATAGGGTTGATGGCTCGAAAGGATATCAAGCCTCTCAAGCAGTACGATGTGGAGGGGCTGTGAGGTGAGCAGTGGTATTTTGCTACTCACTGTATCACGCTTAATCATCAGTCAACCTTCATGACTGCCTTGCTCACCTGCCAGTCACTCTGTGCGACGACTTTGATGATGATGCTCCAGCAAGCAATAGCAGTCTCTCCCGCATTCCCTGTCCAAGCTGTTACCGCACATTCCGTGCACGCATCGGCTTGGTCAGCCACCTGCGTATCCACAAAGCATCTCAACCTCCCCCCCCCCCCACCTCAGCGCCAGGTGACTGAAGTGGTTCTCGTTGACCCGACAGACGAACAACACCGACAACGTTACAACTCATAAGCCACAGACATAGACCCTGACATCTGTGGCTGAAATGTGCATAGTAACATGAATACAGACATAGACCCTGACATCTCTGGCTGAAATGTGCATAGAAACATGAATACAGACATAGACCCTGACATCTCTGGCTGAAATGTGCATAGTAACATGAATACAGACATAGACTCTGACATCTCTGGCTGAAACGTGTACAGAAACATGAATACAGACATAGACTCTGACATCTCTGGCTGAAGGTGTACAGGAACATGAATACAGACATAGACCCTGACATCTCTGGCTGAAACGTGGATAGAAACATGAATTCTACAACCGAGAAATTTAAAAAGATCATACCCCCCCCCCTTTTCTCCTTTCTATGTCTGTCCGTCTGTCTGTCTGTTCCCTCCATCCCTTCCCCCCCCCCCCCCCCTCTCCTCCCTTTCTCTCCCCCCTCTCTCCCTCTCTCTCTCTCTCTCTCTCTCTCTCTCTCTCTCTCTCTCTCTCTCTCTCTCTCTCTCTCTCTCTCTCTCTCTCTCTCTCTCTCTCCCCGAGCCTGTCTTTTTTTTTTCTGCGTCAACTCTCGACCAGTCTTCTTTTCAGTTTCTGTGTTTCCGTATCTTTTCGCAAGCTATGCCTCTGTCCCTCAGTCTCTACGTTGCTCTCTATCTGTCTGTGTGTGTGTGTGTGTCTGTCTGTCTGTCTGTGTCTGTCTCTCTTCTCTCTCTCTCTCTCTGTCTCTCTCTGTCTCTCTCTCTCTGTCTGTGTCTGTGTATATATATATATATATCTGTATATATATATATATATATATATATGTGTGTGTGTGTGTGTGTGTGTGTGTGTGTGTGTGTGTGTGTGTGTGTGTGAGCCTGTCTCCACCGTCCTCCCAGTCTTCACAAAATTCTAGTCTGCCTCATGAAGTCCCTGTCTATTCTTCAGATGTCCCACTAGGGGATGTTCTGCCATACCACGCCCGTGGGGTACTTGACCTTCGATGGTGTGCGCGCTGCTGTTGTCTTTCATAGAAGCAAATGTACGTCTGGTATGCAGCTCAATCCCCGAGTCATTGGTCTGATGTTCATTGCATTGAACTCTCGTTGGCTACGGCAGCCAAGTGATGGAGGTGATGGAGGTGAGATTTCATTGCACAAGTTACCGCCCATGGTGAAGTAGTTAGCGTCGAGGACTCCCGGCTGGGAGGTCCTGAGTTCGAGACCCATCAGAGCCATTTATTTATTGGACTTTTCTGCCCCAGTCGTCTCCTACCCAGGGCTGAGTTTGCTATGGGCCCAGCTTGGAAGATGGGGACCACGCATTCGAGTTTCATCCACTTGCTTCCCTCCCCCCCCCCCCTCCCCCAAGTCTCCTCATGCTGTCTGTAATCACCCTCTCCACCCCTCCACCTTTCAAACGCACAATTACGCACAACACACACACACACACACACACACACACACACACACACACACACACACACACACATAATTACACACACGCACGCACGCACGTGCGCAAACACACACACACACACACACACACACACACACACACACACACACACACACATACATAATTACACACACGCGCGCACGCACGTGCGCAAACACACATTTTGTAAGGAAGAAATTAGATTAGACTCCGCGAAAGATTTTGCTAAAAGAGCTAAAACAATACACTCTTTACAATCAATCCATTCTTATGCCACCGACATAATCAATTCTAAAGAATTACAACACAAAGAAATAGCCACTAAACCGCCTGTGTCACCAGTAGCACCCTGGGAGCATATTAAACCTGCTTTTGATATTGATGATACAAATTTAAACAAAAATCAATAATAATGATACAAATTTAAACAAAAATCAATCTCCAAATATCTTCAAAAATTTAGTAAACATAAGCGTTGAAAACAAGTATACTGACTATATCAAGACTTACACAGACGGGGTCTGTAATAGAAAATGGCAGTTCAGGATCAGCATTTTTTTATTCCTACCTAGAAAACATTAAAACGTTATAATATTGGTAGACATTATTTCATTTTCACTGTTGAATTAATAGCCATTTTAATGGCGTTACATCACATTAAAGAGTTACCTTTAAATGCATGCAAAACATTATTTTGTGTGGATTCAAAATCAGTATTATATGCTATCAAAGGTCAACATACCAAGACACGGGTTGAAATGATACACGAAATCAAGCACTTAATATATCAATTAGCAAGCAAAGATATCAGTGTTACTTTTTATTGGATTCCATCTTACTGTGGAATTCTCTCTAATGAACAGGTAGATCAAGCAGCCAAGAGTGCAGCACGCAATGCTACAGGGACAATTAAACTTAATGTTAAGCTAGATCTACATGAATATTATAAATACTTTGACAAGCTAGCAAAGGATAATTTTGTTGACGAGTTGAAGACATCAGATATACAATATTCACATAATTGTGTACAAGCTTGTGATACACTGCATTCGGATATAATAATTAAGAGTTTAAGTCAAATCAAAACCAGATCAATTATGTCTTTAATGTTTAAGATTCGTCTAAAAATGCTCTGAAGACAAAAATTTTGTAAGGATATTATTATTTGTGTTTGAGTCAAATTTCTACGAATCATTTGCTTCTGCACTGTCCTGCCATCAAAGCTCAAATGCTCAAAAATGGAGGCACTGCGCTCAACCATCGAAATCCGATAACATTACAGAAAATAGTTAATGACCTTGATCTTCTTAAGTTGTTTTCAGAAACTTTGCATTCTAGTTCTGTTGGTATTTTTCTTTGATAGTTGTTGGTAATGTTGAGATTATTTGTGTTTGTAGAATCCACATGCATTGCTTTTTTTTGTCTCATGTCACTTGAGGGTGAAGAGACGTTAAATTAAAGTACTACTACTACTACTACTACTACTACTACTACTACTACACACCCACCCACACACACACACACACACACACACACACACACACACACACACACACACACAGGCAGACACTCACTCACCAGAGAGAGAGAGAGAGAGAGAGAACGAGGGAGCGAGCTCTCATTATAATTAGATAACTTCGAATCTGTTAAACTTGTCTGGGAATGCTCTCGCCTTCGTCCGAAAAGTTTCAGTGATAAGAGACAGGCTGGTACACAAAGACAGAATGCACACACACACACACACACACACACACACACACACACACACACACACACACACACACACACACACACACACACACACACACACACACACACACATGATATGAATACGAAGATTTATTTGGATTAAGGCTATAGCCCATACTGAAGGGGTGGTGCCTGCAATATATATAATATCATTATCATCATGACAGAAAATGAAAAGAGAAAGCAAGTACATATGCATCATACAATGATGTTAAGAATACACAGTACGTAGACTTTTGTGTGCTTCAGAGAGAGAGAGAGAGAGAGAGAGAGAGAGAGAGAGAGAGAGAGATGAAGAAATTCAACCCCGCAGGTACAAGTTGCTTTGGCAATGGGAAGATCAAAGCACAGCATTTTTCACCCGATTCTTGAGTGCAATAATTGGAGCAAGTAGTGCAATGGCAAATGGCAGACTTTTCTGTGGTGTCTTCAAGCCTCGCCATCTGGCCAGGTACACGGGAAGATTTACAACGTGTGGGATCAAAAATTACATAAAATCCAAAACTGTTGCGCTTTGTGAATTCAAACCAAGAACCTCATCCAAATTCTCCGATCAGAAATCGGTCCGTTTCCCGCCTTACGGTCACGCGGTCTTTCCGGTGTCCCACGTGACGTGCCCCTCTGAGCTACGGGTATGCAAATGAGTCGCACGTGACGCACGAGTTCCTAGCGTGTGACGTAGAAAGCGATTGTTTGGTGAGCTCCTTGCTGGAAGCACGTGAGACGTGCCTGTCTTTCTTTGACCATCCCGCTCCCCCGTCCTTCTCGTGCAAGAATCAGATACAGGAAGTGCCTTACATGTGGTGTGTGACCACCGACCTGACTGCAGTGATCACAGTGACGAGGACTTCTGTGTGCATCCCCCGTGCATCTCGCACCTGACCTTCGACTGCGAAGAAGAGTACAAGCATCAGGTACGTGGCAGTCAATGGTGATGTCCTTTGTGTTACAAAACTTAAAGAGTAGAATAGTTTCAAAGTGAGGTGGCTGCAGGCGGAAATAGTGTTACTAGAAATGACTAGAACAGTCGTTAAGCAGCAAATAACCAGCTGGTTTCCGATCACCGTTACAAAAATACGAGTTTCGTCTGAACTATCGTCAACTTGATGCATAGTTATTATCTAGTTTCATCCCCCGCCCCCCTCCCCTTTGAAGTGATGCAGGTCTGTAAGGCAACATCTGCCAAACATGAAGATGTTTTTTTTTAAATGTGTCCCTTCTGTCTCAATATGATGCCAGTAATGTCCACTGATTGAGCTTCATAGTTGAAGACAAACAAAGCAAAACAGAAAACAAAACAAACAAACAAACAACAACAACAACAAAAAACAAAACCTGTCGGTAATGCCTTTCATGACTGCTTCTTTAAACTGATCGATAATTCTTGTCCCCAAATGTCACCCTGACCTTCCCATGATATCCAGTTATGTGTTTAGATTGTCTGACGGACGCTTTGTGACCTCAGTGATGCTTGGTGATGTAAATTGATAGAGACGTGTCCATTGGTTGATGCTCTCCATTCTGGACCTCCTCTGCCTAACTGTAGGACGTCCAGCCTCCATGGTGCCCAGGTCTTGGACGGCGACTCAGGGCAGCACCGTGTGTCCCTTCCTGAAATTGAAAATGCGGTCACGATCTTGGGGAAGCGAGAGGTGCATGCATCCCCTACCCACACTACGAGGACACCCACTGATGTGAATATACACACACAGAGTGCGAAGTCAGTGCACAGTCATCAGTAAAGAAGAATTCTATCAGAAGGGCATCAAATGCTTTAGTCTTGGCCTAAAGTCGTCGAAAGTTAAAGAGTTTACCATCTGAATGAGCTTGTTGATCTCAGGGTCGTTTTGATCAATCCAGTCTCTATGTTTGTGTTTAACGAAGTCCAGGGTGTCAGCTGCAGCGTTGTACAGGGATTCTTTAAAGGCTTTCCATTCCTCGCCAGTGTTCGACAGACATTCCTGGATCCTTTCTTGCAGAATGTCTCTCTCTCTCTCTCTCTCTCTCTCTCTCTCTCTCTCTCTCTCTCTCTCTAAAACTGCACGTATAATAGAAATGAAAACACCATATTATCTATGTCTATCTATCTATCAATCTCTGTATCTGTCTATCAACACAAATAAAACAGAGATAAAAACAACCAGACTCATCAAAATATCCCCACCAGTTCGACCTTCCAATGTCTTCTTCAGGGGACTTTAATGACATACATATTCAAGTATTCCAAATCAGAGATAATTTACAGTGAACACAGACACTCTTGAGCAGCATATGCGGATAACACATTGCTACCCTCAGAGCGAAGCACCACATGAAATCCAGAGCTTGCAGCAGTCTGCAGCGCCAGAGGAATAGTCCAGTGAAAATCCACCAACACTTACTGAGGTAAAAAAATGGTTAAGAGAGCTAGAAATGATATTCACCTGGTCCCCAAAGAATAGCCAGTCTGCTGTATAGGAGATGATGTCCCAATGTCTTTGAGTGGCTCCATAAAATGATGAGATCAGCTCGGAGGAAACTGAAGACCAGCAACCAATGTGAAAGATAAGTTTTGGAGAAGTCTGTAGTGATACACCTTGTCCATGACGGTTGGTTATTTAACAAGTGCTGCCAGCAGTGCATTTCGGAAATTTAGGCTTGTTAAGTAAGAAGAGAGCCAGCTTACAATGTCATATTACCTTCATGGAAGTTTCTGAGCCATCTCCATTGTCTCTTTATAAATAAAATATCGAAGACATACCCTCACGCACTGGTGTAAATTCCTTGTAACAAAAGGAACGTGCAAATGCACTGATCCCCAGCTTAATAATCTTCCTATCTTCAAGGATATGTTTTTGCAATGGCCCATAGGAGATATTTTTCTATGACGGGTATAGTCTAATGTGCCTCCCTTGGAGTGTTAGCTCGGCTGGATTCTGTCTTTCTTTTTTTTTTTTTTTTTGAAAATCCAGAAGATTTTGTCGTGAATGTTTTTTTTGCACCCCGCACCAAAGGGTTTCATGCTCTTAATTTTCTTTCATGAGGTAAAAGAAATCAATGCTGAACTCCGACAGGATTCTGAACGTAGCCAGACATCACCAAAAGTTACAGTATTAAAGGTTTATTCTTTAACTGTGAGGAACGTTCGAATTCACCCAGTGGATGTCAGCGTAAAGGAAATGTGAAAATCCACAAATTGACTGCTCACTGTGAAATACCAGGAAGCAAATTTTCTTTTTGAAAAAGGTCAGTCTTCCATGAAATAATAATATCATTAAATGCACGATCTTAAAATTTTAACCATAATACTAATTAGCTATATAATGGATGGATAGTGGGGGGGGGGGGGGGGAAAAGAAATGAGAGTTTTCTGACGATTTCACACATGTGCTGATAGAGATTTGGATGCGGCTCACGCATAGACAGAATCTGTTGAATGTTATTGATCATAAAGTGTTAAAGATCTACTTTAGAGGTTTTTGGTAATTGGTCAGCTTACGCATAAATATACAATGTTCAATAAATTGGTAAAATAAACATCCGATTCGCTCCCGATCACATGAAATCGATCCGCGAAAGTAGGCATTTTCACCTGTAATCAAGAAAACGGGAGGTAATCAACTAAATCTTGGCATGCTTAACTGCTCTTGAATATGACGTCACATGAGTGTCAGCGATGGCGACAGAAAGCGATTCTGAAGGTTCTTGCACATCTCGCTCAGAATTTAATTTATCATGTAAAAGTAGTGACTATGATTGCGACAGCCAATGTGACTCTGGGGATGTTTCTGCAAGGCCTTTACCTTATCAGTTTGAACGCTAAGTTCTTCTTACCGCGTCGTCATTTCCAGCTGGACCACGGAAACGAGCTATTCAGTTCCAGCTGGACGCCCGAACACAGCGTTCCGAAGGTGTACAGGCTTTACTGAAGTCTCAAGGGAGGCTACAGACTGACTTCTTGATGCAATCACGCGTGGACGGCGAGCGGAGATTCTCCTTCCTCAAGTTTGCACAAGTTTCACAATAACTCATTCTTCTGCGTGATCGATGAAGTATTCTGTGATGAAAGAGAGTACTCCTTCAGTCAGAGGGATATTTGCTGCAATATTTGAACTCAAAGGTCTGAATGTGAAATTCGCTTCTCACTTTGTCAGTCCTCAATAAAATTGGGTAAATACTTACCCTTAGAATGTATCACCTTTTATTTTGTTAGCTGTGGCTATTCTTCACCTTCTTTTGCATCCTTAACTTGTTCATTCAATTTAACAAGTGTGATCTATCCATAGATAAGAACAGAATAAACGTGCGACTATCGTACTCATCTGTACGAGCTCACCACTCTGCCTTCAAAGTATACGCGCACAATGCAGACGAAGTTTTTGACTGGCCGACTTTGTGTCCACTCGAACTGGCTCGGCAGTTGTCGGAATAGCTCGTTTCCGAGGTCCAGCTGGAACTGACGTGGTAAAAAGAACTTAGCGGCCTGGCATGTTTGCACGAATCGAATCCACTTCTTTCGAGTATCTGGATTAGATGGAAATGTGTGCAAAGAATATCCGTCTCCTGCTGAGCTGCTGCACTCGCCTACAGCACAATATCTGCCACCCCCTCGTGACATTGTAGACTGTGGGGGATCGCAACTCATGTTGATTGTAGGTCGCGGCTGACGGCCACACCATCAAGTGACGTCACAGTTTTCGGTCTACCGCGCGGGTTTGAACAGGTGTGCAAAAGTTGTTTTTTTATCTATTAAATTCTTCAGGCGATTTTTTAAAAA
>JADBJO010016110.1:0-22505 GCA_016801955.1 Conus betulinus | reverse complement strand
CTCTCTGTATATGCTATATATATTAAGATATGAAAGTAATAAAAGTGTGTGTGGTGGTGGAGCAAATGTACGTTTGGTATGCAGCTCAATCCCCGAGCATCATTGGTCTTATGTTCATTGCATGGAACTCGAGTTGGCTACGGCAGCCAAGTGATGGAGGTGAGATTTCGTTGCATAAGTTACCGCCATGGCGGGCGAAATGTTAGCGTGGAGGACTCCCGCTGGGAGGTCCTGAGTTCGAGACCCATCAGAGCCATTTATTTGTTGGACTTTTCTGCCCCAGTCGGCTCCTACCCAGGGCTGAGTTTGCT
The DNA here is from genome assembly GCA_016801955.1 of Conus betulinus. NCBI lineage: Eukaryota > Metazoa > Mollusca > Gastropoda > Neogastropoda > Conidae > Conus > Conus betulinus. The sequence goes on along the minus strand of JADBJO010016110.1, from coordinate 22,194 downwards.
ATGGGCCCAGCTTGGAGGATTCGGACCACGCATTCGAGTTTCATCCACTTGCATCTTACCCCCACCCCCACCCCCAAGTCTCCTCACGCTGTCTGTAATCACCCTCTCCACCCCTCCATCTTTCGAACGCACAATTACTTACACACACACACACACACACACACACACACACACACACACACACACACACATACACACACACACACATAATTACACACACGCACGCACGCACGTGCGCAAACAACACACACACACACACACACACACACACACACACACACACACACACACACACACACACACAATTACACACACGCACGCACGCACATGCGCAAACGCACATTTTGTAAGGAAGAAAGTGGATTAGTCTCCGCGAAGGATTTTGCTAAAAAAGACCTAAAACAATACACTCTTTACAATCAATCAATTCTTATGCACCGACATAATCAATTCTAAAGAATTAAAACACGAAGAAATAGCCACTAAGCCACCTGTTTCACCAGTAGCACCCTGGGAGCATATTAAACCTGCTTTTGATATTGATGATACAAATTTAAACAAAAATCAATCTCCAAATATCTTGAAAAATTTAGTAAACATAAGCGTTGAAAACAAGTATACTGACTATATCAAGATTTACACAGATGGGTCTGTAATAGAAAATGGCAGTGCAGGATCAGCATTTTTATTCCCTACCTAGAAAACATTAAAACGTTATAATATTGGTAAACATTATTCCATTTTCACTGCTGAATTAATAGCCATTTTAATGGCGTTACATCACATTAAAGAGTTACCTTAAAATGCATGCAAAATATTATTTTGTGTGGATTCAAAATCAGTATTATATGCTATCAAAGGTCAACATACCAAGACACGGGTTGAAATGATACACGAAATCAAGCACTTAATACATCAATTAGCAAGCAAAGATATCAGTGTTACTTTTTATTGGATTCCATCTCACTGTGGAATTCTCTCTAATGAACAGGTAGATCAAGCAGCCAAGAGTGCAGCACGCTATGCTACAGGGACAATTAAACTTGATGTTAAGCTAGATCTACATGAATATTATAAATACTTTGACAAGCTAGCAAAGGATAGTTTTGTTGACAAGTTGAAGACCTTAGATATACAATATTCACATAATTGTGTACAAGCTTGTGATACACTGCGCTCGGATGTAATAATCAAGAGTTTAAGTCAAATCAAAACCAGATCAATTATGTCTTTAATGTTTAAGATTCGTCAAAATGCTCTGAAGACAAATTTTTGTAAAGATATTATTTGTGTGTTGTGGGAGTCAAATTTCTACGAATCATTACTTCTGCACTGTCCTACCATCAAAGCTCAAATGCTCAAAAATGGAGGCACTGCGCTCAACCACCGAAATCCGATAACATTACAGAAAATAGTTAATGACCTTGATCTTCTTAAGTTGTTTTCAGAAACTTTGCATTCTAGTTCTGTTGGTATTTTCCTTTGATAGTGTTGGTTGTTTGATAGTTGTTGGTAATGTTGAGATTATTTGTGTTTGTAGAATCCAAAACTTAAGTATGGCATTGATGTCACATTTACTCATAAACACTCAACACTTTAAAGAATCTCTTATATGCATTGCTTTTTTTTTTTTTTGTCTAAAGTTACTTGAGGGTGAAGAGACGTGAAATTAAAGTACTACTACTACTACTACTACTACTACTACCACACACACACACACACACACACACACACACACACACACACACACAGAGGCAGACACTCACTCACTGACCAGAGAGAGAGAGAGGGAACGAGGGACCGAACTCTCATTATAATTAGATAACCTCGAATCTGTTAAACTTGTCTGGGAATGCTCTCGCCTTCGTCTGAAAAGTTTCAGTGATAAGAGACAGACTGGTACACAAAGACAGAATGATGCATGCACACACACACACACACACACACACACACACACACACACACACACACACACACACGTGATACGAATACGAAGATTTATTTGGATTAGGCTGTAGCCCATACTGAAAGGGTGGTACCTGCAGTATACATAATATCATTATCATCATGACAGAAAATGAAAAGAGAAAAGCAAGTACTTATGCATCTTACAATGATGTTAAGAATACACAGTACATAGACTTTTTTGTACTTCATGAGAGAGAGAGAGAGAGAGAGAGAGAGAGAGGCGAGAGAGAGAGAGAGAGAGAGAGAGAGAGAGAGAGAGGAGAGAGAGATATGAAGAAATTCAACCCCGCAGGTACGAGTTGCTTTGGCAATGGGAAGATCAAAGCACAGCATTTTTCACCCGATTCTTGAGTGCAGTAATTGGAGCAATTAGTGCAATGGCAAATGGCAGACGTTTCTGTGGTGTCTTCAAGCCTCACCATCAGGCCAGGTACGCGGGAAGATTTACAACGTGTGGGAACAAAAATTACATAAAATCCAAAACTGTTGCGCTTTGTGAATTCAAACCAAGAACCTCATCCAAATTCTCCGATCAGAAATCGGTCCGTTTCCCCCGCCTTACGGTCACGCGGTCTTTCCGGTGTCCCACGTGACGTGCCCCTCCGAGCAACGGTATGTAAATGAGTCGCACGTGACGCACGAGTTCCTGGCGTGTGACGTGTGACGTAGAAAGCGATTGCGTGGTGAGCTCCTTGCTGGAGAGCACGTGAGACGTGCCTGTCTTTCTTTGACCATCCCGCTCCTCCATCCTTCTCGTGCAAGAATCAGATACAGGAAGTGCCTTACATGTTGGTGTGTGACCACCGACCTGACTGCAGTGATCACAGTGACGAGGACTTCTGTGTGCATTCCCCGTGCATCTCGCATCTCTTCGACTGCGAAGAAGAGTACAAGCATCAGGTACGTGGCAGTCAATGGTGATGTCCTTTGTGTTACAAAACTTAAAGAGTAGAAAAGTTTCAAAGTGAGGTGGCTGCAGGCGGAAAAATAATATTACTAGAAATGACTACAACAGTCGTTAAGCAGCAAAGAACCAACTAGTTTCCGATCACTGTTACGAAAAATACGAGTTTCGTCTGAACTATCGTCAACTTGATGCACAGGTTATCTAGTTTCAGCGCCCCTCCCCCTCCCCCCCCCCCCCCCCCCCCCCCCCCCCCCCCCCCCCCCCCCCCCCCCCCCCCCCCCCCCCCCCCCCCCCCCCCCCCCCCCCCCCCCCCCCCCCCCCCCCCCCCCCCCCCCCCCCCCCCCCCCCCCCCCCCCCCCCCTTTGAAGTGATGCAGGTCTGTAAGGCACCATCTGCCAACATGGAGGTGGTTTTTTTTTGTGTCCCTTCTGTCTCAATATGATGCCAGTAATGTCCACTGATTGAGCTTCATAGTTGAAGACAAACAAAGCAAAACAGAAACAAAACAAACAAACAAAGAAAACAACAACAACAAAAAAAACCTGTCGGTAATGCCTTTCATGACTGGTTCTTTAAAACTGATCGATAATTCTTGTCCCCAAATGTCACCCTGACCTTCTCATGATATCTAGTTATGTGTAGATTCTCTGACTGACGCTTTGTGACCTCAGTGATGCTTGGTGATGTAAATTGATAGATACGTGTCCAGTGATTGATGCTGTCCATTCTGGACCTCCTCTGCCTAACTGTAGGACGTCCAGCCTCCATGGTGCCCAGGTCTTGGATGGCGACTCACGGCAGCACGGTGTGTCCGTTCCTGAAATTGAAAATGCGGTCACGACCTTGAGGGAGCTAGAGGTGCATGCGTCCCCCAACCCACACAATGAGGACACCCACTGATGTGAATATACACACACAGAGTGCGAAGTCAGTGCACAGTCATCAGTAAAGAAGAACTCTCTCAGAAGGGCATCAAATGCGTTAGTCTTGGCCTAAAGTCGTCGAAAGTTTAAAGAGTTTACCATCTGAATGAGCTTGTTGATCTCAGAGTGCTTTTGATCAATCCAGTCTCTGTGTTTTACAGAGTCCAGGGTGTCAGCTGCTGCGTTGTACAGCGATTCTTTCGAGGCTTTCCATTCCTCGCCAGTGTTTGACAGACATTTCTGGATCCTTTCTTGCAGAATATCGCTGACTCTCTCTCTCTCTCTCTCTCTCTCTCTCTCTCTCTCTCTCTCTCTCTCTCTCTCTCTCTCTCTCTCTAAAAACGCACGTATAATAGAAATAAAAAACACCCATATTATCTATGTCTGTCTATCTATCTATCGATCTCTTATCTGTCTATCAACTCAAATAAAACAGAGATAAAAAAAACAACCAGACTCATCAAAATATTCCCATTAGTTCGACCTTCCAATGTCTTCTTCAGGGGACTTTAATGACATACATATTCGAGTATTCCAAATCAGAGATAATTTACAGTGAACACAGACACTCTTGAGCAGCATATGCGGATAACACATTGCTACCCTCAGAGCGAAGCACCACATGAAATCCAGAGCTTGCAACAGTCTGCAGCGCCAGAGGAAAAGTCCAGTGAAAATCCACCAACACTTACTGAGGTAAAAAAAAATGGTTAGAAAGCTAGAATTAGATATTCACCTGGTCCCCAAAGAATATCCTGTCTGCTGTATAGGAGATGTCCCAATGTCTTTGAGTGGCTCCATAAAATGATGAGATCAGCTCAGAGGAAACTGAAGATCAGCGACCAATATGAAAGATAAGTTTGGAGAAGTCTGTAGTGATACACCATGTCCGTGACGGTTGGTTATTTAACAAGTGAACCTGCCAGCAGTGCATTTCAGAAATTTAGGCTTGTTAAGCAAAATGAGAGCCAGCTTACAATGTTACCTTCATGGAAGTTTCAGAGTCATCTTCATTGTCTCTTTATAAATAAAACATCGAAGACATACCCTCACGCACTGATGTAAATTCCTTGTAACAAAAGGAACGTGCAAATGCACTGATCCCCAGCTTAATAATCTTCCTATCTTCAAGGATATGTTTTTGCAATGGCCCATAGGAGATACTTTTCTATGGCGGGTATAGTCTAATGTGCCTCCCTTGGAGTGTTAGCTCGGCTGGATTCTTTCTTTCTTTTCTTTTTCTTTTTGAAAATCCAGAAGATTTTGTCGTGAACGTTTGTTTTTGCTCCCCGCAACAAAGGGTTTCATGCTCTTAATTTTCTTTCATGAGGTAAAAGAAATCAATGCTGAACTCCGACAGGATTCTGAACATATCCAGACATCAACAAAAGTTACAGTACTAAAGGTTTGTTCTTTAACTGGTGAGGAACGTTCGAATGCAACCAGTGCATGTCAGCGTAAAGGAAATGTGAAAATCCACAAATTGACTGCTCACTGTGAAATACCAGGAAGCAAATTTCTTTTTGAAAAAGGTCAGTCTTCCATGAAATAATAATATCATTTAATGCACAGTCTTAAACTTTCAACCACAATATTAATTAGCTTTAATGGGTGGATAGTGTGTGTGTGTGGGGGGGGGGGGGGGGTGAAAAGAAATGGGAGTTTTCTGACGATTTCACACATGTGCTGATAGTGATTTGGATGTGGCTCACGCATAGACAGACTCTGTTGAATGTTATTGATCATAAGGTGTTAAAGGTCTACTTTAGAGGTTTCCGATAATTGGTCAGCTTATGCATAAATATACAATGTTCGATAAATTGTAAAATAAACATCCGATTCGCTGCCGATCACATGAATCGATCCGCGAAAGTAGGCATTTTCACCTGTAATCAAGAAAACGGGATCAATCAACTAAATCTTGGCATGGCTTAACTGCTCTTGAATATGACGTCACATGAGTGTCAGCGATGGCGACAGAAAGCGATTCTGAAGGTTCTTGCACATCTCGCTCAGAATTTAATTTATCATGTAAAAGCAGTGACTAGATTGATGCGACAGCCAGTGTGACTCTGGGGATGTTTCTTCAAGGCCTTTACCTTATCAGTTTGAACGCTAAGCTCTTCTTACCACGTCATTTCCAGCTGGACCACGGAAACGAGCTATTCAGTTCCAGCTGGACGCCCGAACACAGCGTTCCGAAGGTGTACGGGCTTTACCGAAGTCTCAAGGGAGGCTACAGACTGACTTCTTGATGCAATCACGCGTGGACGGTGAGCGGAGATTCTCCTTCCTCAAGTTTGCACAAGTTTCACAATAACTAATTCTTCTGCGTGATTGATGAAGTATTCTGTGATGAAAGAGAGTACTCCTTCAGTCTGAGGGATATTTGCTGCAATATTTGAACTCAAAAGGGTCTGAATGTGAAATTCGCTTCTCACTTTGTCGGTCCTCAATAAAATTGGGTATACACTTACCCTTAGAATGTATCACCTTTTATTTTGTTAGCTGTGGCTATTCTTCACCTTCTTTTGCATCCTTAACGCGTTCATTCAATTTAACAAGTGTGATCTATCCATAGATAAGAACAGAATAAATGTGCGACTATCGTACTCATCTGTACGAGCTCACCACTCTGCCTTCAAAGTATACGCACACAATGCAGACGAAGTTTTTGATCGGCCGACTTCGTGTCCACTCGAACGGGCTCGGCAATTGTCGGAATAGCTCGTTTCCGAGGTCCAGCTGGAACTGACATGGTAAAAAGAACTTAGCGGCCTGGCATGTTTGCACGAACCGAATCCACTTCTTTCGAGTATCTGGATCAGATGAAAATGTGTGCAAAGAATATCCGTCTCCTGCTGAGCTGCTGCACTCGCCTACAGCACTATATCTGCCACCCCTCGTGACATTGTAGGCTGTGGGGGATCGCAACTCATGTTGATTTCACTTGGCGTTGCCATGTTGTGCAGGTCGCGGCTGACGGCCACACCATCAAGTGACGTCACAGTTTTCGGTCTACCGCGCGGGTTTTGAACAGGTGTGCAAAAGTCGTTTTTTATCTATTAAATTCTTCAGGCGATTTTTTAAAAAAAGAATACCATACTGTAGTTATGTGTCATGTAGACCTGATTTAACAAATTATCGAAAATCTCTAAAGTAGACCTTTCATAGTTTTTTTTTGACCATAAGAAGAGAGAAACCAATAATAGTGAACAGTGTATACTGACTGCTGGAACAGTTAGATGACAACAGGCTTGTCTGAATCAGTTCAACACTGTACACTGTCACCTGTATGTTTCCAGTGTATACCCAAACACCAGCGTTGTGACTACATAAAGCAGTGTGTTTCGGGCAGTGATGAGGAGTATTGTGGCAGGCAAAAAACATATTATCGTGAACAGTATGGAGGGACTGCCCCTCCGCCAGCCATCGTCGACATGGATTCCAGGGGACTGCTTGTGATCAGTCCTCTCCGCACAGCTGAGCACAACACATCCTGTCCCTCAACTCACTTCCAGTGTTCTCTCCCGGTTACTGCTGTCTGCCGGTCTACCTGAGGTGTAACAAAGTGTACGACTGCCCAGAACATGAAGATGAAGCAGACTGTGAGACGTACGAGTGTCCTGGTTACTACCGCTGTCGCCAGGCCCGTGTGTGCCTGCACGCCGAGCACATGTGTGATGACAGATATGGCCAGTGCCCTCAGAATGACGATGAGCTCTTGTGTCACTTCACCTGTCCACCTGCTTGCAGATGCTTCGGGATGGCGTTTTACTGCAGCCAGAGTTTGCTGCTGCTGACCATCAGGAACTCCGGTTCTTAAACGCTGACGGAACGAACATGACAATGACGGACTTGGTGCTCAACACCATGTTAATTCATGTGAGTTTATCCAATTGCTTTTTGCTTCATGTTCAAGCACCAGAGCTTCCAAACCTTAAAAGTCTTGACTTGAGTCAAAATCGCCTACTCCACCTTCATGCTGACGACTTGGAAAAGATGAAAAGTGTAGAAATTCTGATCTTAGCTGATAACCCTCTTCAGTTTCATTCCAGCGTACCAGCCATAGTTGAGCTTGAAAATCTGATAGTGCTAGATTTGTCAGAAATTCAGATCAATCAATTGAATGCCAGTAAGTTAAGGAATCTGGTTCATCTTCAGACCTTAAACCTGTCCAACACCGGGCTGAACCACGTTGTTGATGGAGGATTCCAGCCACTGAAATCTGTCCATTCTTTAGACCTCTGGCAGTGCCCCCTCCAGCAGTTTCCTCCAGATATTTTCTACCAGTTAACGGAACTGGAATCGGTGACATCCTCGAACCACAAGCTCTGCTGCCCAGCTGTGCTCCCCAAACAGTTTAACCCACGTCAGTGTAAGTCTCAATCTGACCCTGTATCTTCCTGCGACCATCTGCTTCAGAGTCAAGTACTCAGAATTCTTTTTAGCCCTGCTTGCCGCTGTCACTCTGAGCGGCAATTTTCAGCCTTATTTTACTGGGTTATCATTCGGAAACACTTCCAGTCATTTGGCTTTGGGGTGTTTTTATGCTGCACTTGGGTGTATCTAACATTTTACAGGGCATGTGTATTTGATGATCATAACGGTAGCAGATAGAGTGTTTCAGGGTACATACTTGTGGAAAGACGTCCTGTGGAGATCAAGTGTCACGTGCACGTCTGCTGGAATGGTGTTCATCTGTCGGGCTCAGGGTCTTTCTCTCCTGATCTGTGTGATGACTCTGGACAGAGCGTTGGCGGTGCGTGAGTCCCTGAACCGCTTCTGCTTTGTCCCCAATCAGCTCACCTGGTCAGTTTGGTGATATGGATCACTGGCCTTCTTTTGGCCGCACTTCCCCTGTCCTTTGAAACACCGCGCTGGAGTTTCTACGGTCACACTGCCTTGTGCCTGCCTGTTCCCACTCCAGGGAAAGACCACAGCGCCCATCTTTTACACCTGGATCACATTCGTCACCATCCATCTCATTACTTTGTTCTTCTGCTTCTCTTCCATTTCAGTCTATGTCCTGTCGTAGTCGCAGCTCAAGGTTTGGTCGGCTGACTCTGAACCGGACGTTGATCCTAGCAACAGATTCCAGCGGAAGGACCCTGGAGCTGCTGGCCGCCAGAAGACTCCTCGCCGTAGTGGTGTCCGCCACGGCGTGCAGGGTTCTGGTTGGAGCGTTGTGGATGTCGGCAGTGAGGAACAGTAGCGTTCCAAGTGATGTACAGGTCATTGTGACTGTCCTGGGTCTGTCGGTCAGCCCAGCTCTCAGCCCACTGCTCTATGCGGTCAACGTTGTTCTGGAGCACAGGAAGAAGCAGTCTGAACAACTGTTGCTGACCATCCTGGCACGGCAGAGAGCCGGTCAACAGCACACAAACCACAAGAGTGTGCATAAGCAGCAGGACTGATGTTGCTTCATTCAAAGAACAGTTGACATGTGGGAAAAAAAATCATCATTTTGTCATCAAGATTTGTTACATTTTTTTCCACTATAAGAAACATGTCTATCTTTGATTTTAGAAAAAAAAATCCCTTTTGGATTTTTGTCGGATTTAGTTGTGCATCGGTTCCATGTACATTTGTCCATGTGTTTGATCTGACATGCAAGTATTATTTTTTTTAATCGCTGTGATGTCTGTGTCAAGTGATATCTTTATATATGCTAATAGTATTAAAGGCAAGAAGACGAGTGCTTTGCAGAGTGCAAAGTCGCTGAAGTGAAAATGAGAACTCCTGGTTCGAATCCTAGACATAGAATTAGTTCACACCTCCCCCGTCAGTTCTACTCAACATTGACCTAAGCTACTTTCAACGCCCATCTTGCGCCGAATTTTAGGAGATGAGTGATTTGCTTGTTCTCCGTTTTCATTGTCCTGAATGTTGTTTATCTTGCCTGAAGAGGACCTTGGAATCGAAACGCGTCGTGTCTTGTCTTCTGTTTTGTCTGTCCATGTTAAAGGGCGGAGTTACCTTACATTCCTTTTAACACTAGGTTCCGGAGTTTTGATGTCAGAGACAATGACTCTTGCTGACACACACAGTTTGCATCCGACACGCGTAGACTTACGTTAAGGTGTGTGGGTGTGTCGTCCATCTATACGTAGAATGATGTTAACGTGTGTGGGTGTGTCGTCCATCTATATGTAGAATGATGTAACGTGTGTGGGTGTGTCGTCCATCTATGGGTGTGTGCCAACTTTGTACGTATTCCCGCTGGGGGTGCATTAATGAATACCCGAAACAATACTGGTATTCAGACGCGTTTCAACCTCTTTGGTCTTCATTAAGCAAGAGAAACAGCATTTAGGACAAAAAAAAACGAAGAACGAACGTTTACTTATTTCTCGAATTCGGCGCTTTTAAAACCCCATATATGCCTGAATTTTTTTTCCCTTGGTTTTTTCATGTATTCCGGGGTGTACAATATTGCAAGTATTGAGATTTGAGGGCTGGTTTTACATTTTTTTATGGTTTGTGTTTGAGACATATAAAACCTACCATCCCACTATAGGGGGACGCTAGGCACGAGAGGGTACAGGTTTTTATGATACATACAAAGACACAGAACTCATTTGAAATCATAGTTCAGCCAAATGTATTCTTGAATTTTGCATCAAAACATGAAATAGCATTATCGACTAGGTTGTTGACAGATTAATTGTACATAACTGAACACAAAAAGGACAAAAAGAGCATTTTACTCATAGTGGAGTCACAGCAGATTGACGTAGTTCACTCATTGTGTCTTCGTAAGCATACTGTCATTGATCAGCCATCTGTGTGAAAGGCTGCAAAACATTTGGCATGAAGCCCACATTGCACTTGTTGCACTTGTCACTGCTGTTCTTGCCACAGGAAGCACACGTGACCCGCTTCTGGACACGCTCCACAAGATGATCTCTGCCGTCAAAGCGAAGGGCCGGTGCAACTTGCTTGTCAAGCAGGGCAGGGCGACCAAGTGGACGTCCCACGCGATGCTGCTTCACTGATCTAGACAGACAGTGGCAATGGCTCGTCGCACAGCAAGAAGATCGGGGGGGGGGGGGGGGGGGGGGGGGTTCTCCAGTGGGCGTGGCCCGGTACAAGTGCCAGGTTTGCTAAACGGCCAAATCCAGGCAAAATGAGAAAATGGACCACCACCATTTCTTCGATCGGATAGACGCGGGACTTGTCAATGTTCTGGTCCATCCTATCAATCCCTCCCATGGTCTTGTTGCAGTGGTTGATGAGAGCTGGCTGATCAATGTTGACGTGCTGCCTGGCTTGCCTGGAAAACGTTCTTGTTTTCTGTGTAGGATTCACTCCACCTTGTTGGAGATTACATTGACAACGTTGTTGTCATTCTAACGAACCACGATTATTGCATTGCTTGTGTCAGTGTAGTAGTCAAAGGTGCCCCTTGGGGGTTTATTCATCTCCTGCACTGATCGCAGTGGACAATCTTCAACCCGATTTGCACGAATGGTTCCTGTGCATGCAATGCCTTTGGAAAAGAGACAGTCCACGAGTTTCAGTGACGTGCAGACGTTGTCAAACGTGAGGTGGAAAGCATATTGTCCTTGGATTTCAGATACAAGATCGATGACAACTGATCCCCCATTCCCACACCAGGGCAGGTCGCAACAGCTTGCCTTCCTTTCGCCCTTGGTAGGGCTCAAATTGGACGGCGTATCCCAAGGGGGTAGCAAGGACCCACATCTTGGATACAAATCGGATGGGTTTGCCTCTTATAAATTGTTTTGAGCCATGCCAACCATAGTACGGGACCATGCTCTCATCAATGCTGAGATTCTGTTGTCTTAGAAAGTAACGAAGGCTTCTTTCGTTCAGCATGGTCAGCAGTGGTCTGACTTTGGCCATCTTGTTATCAGCTTCAAGGTTGGTGTTGTCACTCACATGGAGGTATCTCATGATCTCCTCGAATCTGTCTCGGCTCATGGCTGAGGTGACAGCTGTATTATGAATGTCCATGTCATTGGACCAGTACATTCTGCGTCGGGGAAGTGTGCAGTAACCAGATGGAAGTAGGATGGCCAGAAAGGTGCAAACCTTTCTGAGTCAGCTTTGCGTTTTTGCCATGTTGTGAAGAGATTGCACCGTACTCTGCATTCCCCAGTTCAGAAACGTGTTCATCTGAATCCTGCACACACACACACACACACACACACACACACACACACACACACACACACACACACACACACACATACACATACACACGCGCGCGCGCGCGCGCGCGCGCGTTTTTCTTATTGAATTATAGTATTTTATCTTTCTTTCTTGATTTTCTCTCTCTCTCTCTCTTTCTTTCTCGCTCTCTCTCTCTCTCGGGGGAGGGAGAGAGGGAGGGAGAGAGGGAGGGAGGGCGAGTGAATAGAGGGAGGTAGGTATGTGAGAAAAAATAACTATAAAAACTGACCGTGTCGTTCTCTTGGGGAGTAGATTGAGTGCTGTCACCACCGGTGATCTGTCTTCCGTCAGCATAAATGACTGTTGCTGAAGCAGATGACTGAAGTTGCCGCCCACTCAGATTGTGAATTTCAGCATCTTCATCTCCACTGTCCTCGTCTGTCAATTCATCAGTAGGTGGGGGAATCAATGTAGATATTGGCAGTTTGGAAAGCAGTGTCCGCTTCAAGGATATCCAGTACTTCATTTACGTTGTATCGTCTGCAAAACAGAGATCGTTTGGATAAAGTAAGCACCAGGAAGTCGAGCATGCACATATTTAGGTTAGTTTGACTGTTGGTTGTTTTGGTGCTTTATGTCTCAGCCACTTTCACGGATCAGAGACAGCTGGTCACATAAACTGACACCAGCGAACCAGTTTCAGTAATGCCGGGATTCAAACCCCTGACCTTTGGGAATAAGAGTCGAACCTCTACTGACTGAGCTATCCAGCTCTTCGATTTAGTTTGACTTTATTTCATCTTTAGCGATAAGTTGAAACAAAAAGAAACACATGATGTGTCATGTTTTTTTTTCGTTTCTCCTATGCCTGTTTATCAATCCTATAACTAATAACATTGACTTAACGAAATTAAAAAAATATAATATACATCAAACGTATAACAAATCATGAAACTAAATAACAATGTAACATAAATATTTCAGCACTGTTACAATTTAGACTGATTTCAAACACCAAAAAAAACTGTCACTAGCATGAAATGAAAAACCTGTACCCACTCGTGCCTAGCGTCCCTATAGTGGAACGCCTATAAAACGCAATAAATTTTACCTGTTATAAATAATAAGCTTATATCATTGCACACGGTTTTAGTTTATATCCTACGTATCACATTTACTTCAATAATATCATTAAAAATGTGTTTGACAAAAGAGATATTGACTTACCTTCTGCTTTGATCCATCTTGACTGTTTTCAACCATGTGGTTCATCACAAATGGCCGACAACCGGAAATATATTCCAAGGGAGATAACGCTTGTGCGTATTAGAATTATAAAAAGTGCTCCCCTTAACTAATTATTACAATTTAGTTGCCTTGTCTTTAACATTAATCCAATAAAGGGCAAAGAACTATAGCGTCCCACTATAGGGACGCCAGGCATAAATGGGTTTTAATAGTTGCCAAGCAGACCATGGTGACCATGCACCCCCCCCCCCACCACCACCACCCCCCCCCCCCCCCCCCCCCCCCAGGACTTAACCTAAGCGGATCCACAATGTACCTTAAGGACCACTGAACACGTTTCTGGTTGTTCCCAGAAAAATAACTCATTTGACTATGAGTTATGGCCCTTGATTTAAGGGTACCCCCCTTGTATGCTGACCACAATCATCAATTTCAGTCAAAATGTAGCTCATGTGAATGACCAGAAATCCACGTTTCTGTTACTTTTGTAACTAAATCAATGACTTGCCGTCTTTAAAAAAAAACTTTTGTGTAGTCCAGTATAGTATAGTATAACTTGGCTTCAGGGATGCGCGTATCTACTGAAACCGTCATTTTCACAATACGGACTGTATGTCATCTGCGATGCATTGAAAATGATAGAAAGCAGGGCTTTTGGGGGGTTGTTTTCACACACACAACAATGCCTTTGGGTCATTCAGGACCAATTAGGGCTTCCTAGTCCCGTTTTTTTTAAAGGTATAAAATCAAATATATCTCGTATACCCCCTAAATATGCGATTTCGACAAAAACGACAAAAAAAAAAACGATTTAAACAGAACAAAATTGTTGTTATTTGCAACAAAGCATAGCTGTAAAATAAAATTAATATATTGTGGTGAAATTCAACAGTAATACGAAAGACTTTGCTGTTCTAGATGTGTGATTATTTTACAAAATTAACGAATTTTCTACATTTTATATGTACATGTATAATAATACCAGTACTACTTGGAAATCGCATGCATTTGCATCTTAACCAAACAATGGTTTGATTTGTATTACTAATGTTCCTTGTTGTGTTGTGTGTGTGTGTGTGTGTGTGTGTGTGTGTGTGTGTGTGTGTGTGTGTGTGTGTGTGTGTGTGCAGGTGAATGAATCCTCTGGTGTAATAGTCAACTGTACATGGCGGCAAGAAAGCGAAAACATGAAGACAGCCGTGTTGGTGAAGTGTGTGTCATTCATTTCAGCGATTCTAACAAAAGACCATTTGTTCACCTCTCTAACTGCAAAGGACCTCAGAATAGACTGATAAAACTTCAAGACATTTGCAAGAAAAGACTATTGCAGCCAACTGGATTCTCCATATTGGATGGAAGAGGCTTGCAACTGCGTTCCAGATGACTTCGGCCAGAATATGGCTACCATCGTGACTGTTACCGAAGGTTCACTAAAATCCTTGATAGACTGGAATCTTCTTCAGAATCACAAACAATAACTCTGGAGCAAAGACAGTCTGGGCGTTCTTCTGGCTCAGTGGAAACAATTAACTTCAAACCAGACAGCAAATTTTGTAACAAAGAGGGGTTTAAAGCAAAACAAAAAAAAATCACAGAATGCTTGGACAACTGAAGCTACATCCACGTTTGAACGTGAAGGATGGAGCACAGTTCTTGAATTTGCTGAGCACAAAAAAGACGAGAAACTATTGTGCAGAATCAGAGGATTTGCCCTGTTTGTCTGTGAAGCACAGTATCACCCTTCCTGTCGTAAGAAGTATGTCAGAGATCCTGCAGCATGGCAGAGTAAAGACGGTGCGTCAAAGAGAGATCAGCAAAACCTGGAAAAGTCACACAAGGCAGCATTTGACAGAGTCTGTTTAAGAATTGGAAGAGAGGTGCTTCAGCAGCAGAAGATATTGGACTGTCAGACCTGTGTGATAACATACCTCTGCCTTGAACGAGACAGACCACCCAAATACACATTATAGGGCTGAAAAGCTATGGCGGAAGTAGGAGAAGAGTGAGACATATGGGCACAGATTGTCATTTGCTTCACACCTCACAGAAAAGGTGGGGACTTCAGTCTTTGACTGTGTACAGCTCAGAAATGAAAACTGACAGAGCTGTCATTCTAGCGTACGAGCTTGACTCAACCGACATGCTGAAAGGTGTTGCCCTGTATCTACGGACAGTGATAACAGAGGCCTTCAAGAAATCAGAAAGTTTGCCATGGCCACCAACAGATGAATTCCTACAGCAACGTGATATCCTACCACACGATCTTCAGGGATTTCTTGGCTATCTCAAGGCTGGCCAAACACAAGACCACACTTCAAAAGTACAGACTCGTTACTTCACTTGGTCAGGACATCCTCAGAGCCGTCACTAAGGGTTACTAGAAGCTGTCAAAACACATTCTTTTGTGCATGTGACATTGCGTCACCTATTCAGAAGTGAGCAGCTCGTGACCTTGATGAACAGGTGGACAGATGACAGAGGAGACACATGACTTGCTCGTTTCTGCCAGAGGTTCTTTAACCCAACCGTCTTAAGATAGGCACACACAATGTGAAAGGTGCCCATCAGAATGATGTGCTGCTGTAAGATGGTTGGGGTAAAGAACCTCTGGCATGGATAGTTTGGGATCTTTCTTGAAGTCATGTAGCACTCTGGGAGTTCTTCTTGTGAGATCTGAAGAGTCTGCTCTCTTGTCCTTGGCACTGAAGCCAGGTGCAGTTGAGCTACTCCATGCTCCTCATCTGTGACTCTTGAAGCATAATGCCATGAACCGTGGGACGCCTGCCCTTCTAGTTTGCTCAGGAAGATGTTGAAGTTATCAAACTCTGAATGAAAAACACAGATGGTGCTGATGGGTTCAGAAGAGAATTTGAGAAGTCAAGACACTTGAACATTCATTCATGGCTTTTGCAACTGCAGTTTCTAGTTCACGTGTGAACCGGTAAGTATCACAATGTCCAAACTTGTTCATCATGGTCAAAAGCTGCTCACTTCTGAATAGGTGACGCAATGTCACGCACAAAAAAGAATGCGTTTTGGGCAGCTTCCAGTGACCCTTAGTGATGGTTCTGAGGATGTCCTGACAAGTGAAGTGGTAGTCCTTGTACTTTTTAAGTGTGGTCTTGTGTTTGGCCAGCCTTGAGATAGTTAAGAAATCCCTGAAGATCGTGTGGTAGGATATCACGTTGCTGTAGAATTTCAACGGTTGGTGGCCATGGCAAACTTTGATTTCTTGAAGGCCTCTGTTATCACTGTCCGTAGATACAGGGCAACACCTTTCAGCATGTCGGTGAGTCAAGCTCGTACGCTAGAATGACAGCTCTGTCAGTTTTCATTTCTGAGCTGTACACAGTCAAAGACTGAAGTCCCCACCTTTTCTGTGAGGTGAAGCAAATGACAATCTGTGCCCATATTTCTCACTCTTCTCCTACTTCCGCCATAGCTTTTCAGCCCTATAATGTGTATTTGGGTGGTCTGTCTCGTTCAAGGCAGAGGTATATTATCACACAGGTCTGACAGTCCAATATCTTCTGCTGCTGAAGCACCTCTCTTCCAATTCTTAAACAGACTCTGTCAATGCTGCCTTGTGTGACTTTTCCAGGTTTTGCTGATCTCTCTTTGACGCACATTCTTTACTCTTCCATGCTGCAGGATCTCTGACATACTTCTTACGAAAGGAAGGGTGATAATGTGCTTCACAGACAAACAGTGCAAATCCTCTGATTCTGCACAATAGTTTCTCGTCTTTTTTGTGCTCAGCAAATTCAGGAACTGTGCTCCATCCTTCACGCTCAAACTTTGATGTAGGTTCAGTTGTCCAAGCATTCTGTGATTTTTTTTCTTTTCAACCCCTCTTTGTTACAAAATGTGCAGTCTGGTTTGAAGTTAATTGTTTCCACTGAGCCAGAAGAACGCCCAGACCAGTCTCTTTGCTCTAGAGGTATTGTTTGTGATTCTGAAGATGATTCCAGTCTGTCATGGTTTTCAGCGAACCTTTGGCAACAGTCACGATGGCAGCCGTATTCTGGCCGTAAATCATCTGGAATGCAGTTGCAAGCCTCTTCCATCCAATATGGAGAATCCAGTCAGCAGCAATAGTCTTTTCTTGCAAATGTCTTGAAGTTTTATCAGTCTATTCTGAGGTCCTTTGCAGTTAGAGAGGTGAACAAATGATCTCTTGTTAGAATCGCTGAAATGAATGACACACTTCACCAACAGGGCTGTCTTCATCTTTTCGCTTTCTTGCCGCCAAGTTCAGTTGATCATTACACCAGATAATTCATTCACCTGCTCAAAAAAGTAAACACAACAAAGAACATTGGTATTGCAAATCAAACCATTGTTTGGTTAAGATGCAAATGCGTGCGATTTCCAAGTAGTACTGGTATTATTATACATATACATATGAAATGTAGAAAATTCGTTAATTTTGTAAAATAATCACAACATCTAGAACAGCAAATTCTGTCATATTACTGTTGAATTTCACCACAACATATTCATTTTATTTTACAGCGATGCTTGTTGCAAATAACAACAATTTTGTTCTGTTTAAATCGTGCTTTGTCGTTTTTTGTCGAAATCGCATATTTAGGGGGTATACGAGATATATTAATTTTATACCTATAAAAAAACGGGGGACTAGGAAGTCCTAATTGGTCCTGAATGACCCAAAGGCATTATTGTGTATGAAAACAACCCCCCCCCCCCCCCCCCCCAAAAGCCCTGCTTTCTATCAATTTTCAATGTATCGCAGATGACATACAGTCCGTATTGTGAAAATGACGGTTTCAGTAGATAACGCTTCCCTGAAGCCAAGATATAACTATATTGGACTACACAAAAGGTTTTTTAAGATGGCAAGTCATTGATTTAGTTACAAAAGTAACAGAAACGTGGATTTCTGGTCATTCACATGAGCTACATTTGACTGAAATTGATGATTGTGGTCAGCATACAAGGGGGTACCCTTAAATCAAGGACCATAACTCATAGTCCAAATGAGTTATTTTCTTGGGAACAACCAGAACGTGTTCAGTGGTCCCTAAGGTACATTGTGGATCCGCTTAGGTTAAGTCCTGGGGGGAGGGGGGGGTGCATGGTGACCATGGTCTGCTTGGCAACTATGAGTCGTTGTCCTTAATGTTGTTGTCTTGCCTGCTGAAAGAAAAGAGGCCGAAACGCGTTGTGTTCTGTCTTGTAATATGCTTTTCCCTTTTGTTCGGAGGAGTAATAGAATATTTTTCTTTTAATGTTGTTCCATTTTCTTCTGCAGACGCCTCACTTTGAAACTTGCTCAGCCATGTCACTTCAGAGGCGCAAAATGCGAGTCGCACTCATTCCCACTTCTTCTAGCGAGAAAGGTTCGTGCTTTCATCTTGGATCGCCATTCAAGAAGTGAAATGACAGAGCCAGCCAGTAAGTTTTGATATTCCATAAAGATATATTGCTTTCGTATTACGCTGTCAGTATGGTCCCCCAGACTTCATTGCGATCGTTTTCACTGGAAAAGATTGTAATAATATCGTCATTGATGTGAAACTGATCCAGCATCCACTTTTCCGCCCGTGGTATGGACTGAAATGGTATTCTCCCTGCATACCTGTTTATCTTGGATTGGCAGGTTGATCCGGATCCAGACCACAAATCCGCGCCCAAAATTTCGAGGGAGCAGCCCTGAATCACCTTCAGCCTTTTTTTTTTAATGGAAGTTTGGTTCAGTTGATTCAGCGGGGTTTTTATTTTATCTTATTTATTCATTTATTATGGAAGTTTGGTTTGTTGGTTCAGCAGGTTTTTTGGTCAAAATGTTGTGTATTTGTTTATTGTATTCATGTGTCTATTAATCTCTTTTTTATCTATTTGTTTATCTGTTTATATTTATATATGTATGTATTTATTCATTGCTGTCACGTCTTCTGTGCCACCTTGGTGGCGTTACATCCCAGCCGCTCATTCCGACCGCCCTGTCCACAGCTACAGCCCGACTTGGTCTGCCACAAGCCCATGACAAGGCAATCCACAGGGAGCAGTCAATGTCAAGTCGTCTTGAGGCAACCCACCGGATTGACTGCCGTGGGCAAAATGCAGTCGTCTTGAGGCAACCCACAGGATTGACTGCCGTGGAGAAAATGCCACTGCAAGGTCGCAGTGGATGACTTCCCCCCCCCCCCCCCCCCTCCCCCCCCCCCCCCCCCCATATTTCAATTGTTGGCATGACATACCTGTGAAAACAGTTCATGTTGAAAAACACTGCCATGTATGACGACTTTTGGCATTACCTTTTTGGAATTTGCGCTGCCGGATGACAGACAGAGAGAGAGAGAGAGAGAGAGAGATCGTGACGAAATCAATCGATTGACTGCTTGATTATTTGATTCATTGATTTGATTCATTGATTTATTCATTAATTATTTAATTAGAACGATATTGATCAATTAATCAACCAACCAATCAGTTAATCAACCAACCAACCAACCACCGACCAACCAATCAATGAGTCAATGAATAATCAATTACTTAATGATCAATTAATTAAAGAAGCAATCAATTAATCAATCAATCAATCACTTACTCACCCACTCATTCACATGCTCGCTCAGTCACTCGCTCGCTCACTCATTCATTTACTCACTCAGTATATGGATTATTTTTTCCAGATGTAAGAATACGGCCTGAAATCGATCTCAGCGTCATCAGTCGACCCGGAGAATATTCTGATGACTCTTGTTCACGTATCTTCCTAACCTCAAAACTTGACTGAGAGATTCTGACGTTTACCTCCCCACCCCTCCCATCTTTCTTTCTCTCATTTTATTCATACATTTTCTGTAAGAATTCATGACCAGTTTGATGATGTAAGATACCGTTTTACACACACACACACATACACGCGCGCGCGCGCGCGCGCAGCACGCACACACACACACACACACACACACACACACACACACACACACACACACACACACGCACGCACGCACGCGCGCGCGCGCGCACACGCACACTCACATACGCACACACACTCGAAAACGCACACGGACGCATATACACACGCATATACAAATGGCAACAATGCAGTTTGTTTGTTTTCGTCGAGGTATTACGCGGATTTTGATTTGGCGTGAACACAGCGTGTCCTAACGTATGTGTGGGAGGGGAGAAGGGGGAGGCGGATGTGTGAGCGCGCGCGCGCGCGCGCGCGTGTGTGTGTGTGTGTGTGTGTGTGCGTGTGTGTGTGTGTGTTTGCACGCGCGTGTGTGAAACGTCTTGTGAAAAGTTTAGCCAAGATGTTTTTCACGATACTCCCACGTCATTGTTTGTTCTGATTTTTACAAGCAGAACACATTGCTTTGGAATTTAGTGTTGGCTGGAAAACGTCCCATCTGGTCAACAAACGCGTCCACTCTCAGCGGACCACAGAATCTGACCCCGTCAGTCACAGGAAAAGAATACCCATCATGCCGTTTATTCCCATTCCTCACAACGTCACCGGAGACAACATGTACAACGTCTACACCACATCTATCCATTCTAGTGATACTTTTTTGACCAAGCACACCGTCACCGCCACACCCTCTCTTTCGGTCAACATCTCAGAATATGGATACGTTAGACTTGGACAAACCGATATCGATCACTGTCTGACTCGATCTCACGAGGTTCGGTTCAAAGCGATCAACGGAGGGTGGATTACATGACTGATACTTGGGGGACTGAAGAGAGGACATTTCAGTCACTGTAACATTTACATCTCCACCTTACCTGGAATGATTTTTCCGCTTTCAAGTCAGGCCACAGACGTGCATTTATGATTTTACTGTGGAGGCAAAAGACTGTTGTGCACGTGATGGTGATAAAGTGTTCTGGATGTTGTCGGATGCCTGTTGTCCTCGTCTCGTGTTCAGCAACACCAATCGTGTGCTCTTTGCCTTGAAAAGATCCGAGGGGTATGAAGACTACTTGGGACTGCATTTTACTTTTGACATTGTTCCAAAGTCTGTTCGACCTGAAGTGAAGCTTTTGATGTTCACGTCAAACAAAACAGGTGGGTGTTTCTCTCTCCTCCCCTCCCCCCCCCCCCCCCCTCACACACACACACACTCTCTCTCTCTCACTCCACGTACTCTCTCATCTCTCATTTTGCATCTCTTTCACACGCACGCATTTTGCATTCATTCATAAACCATTCAAACACCTGTCAACCCAGCTTTTGATCATGTGGGACTTATTCTAGATTGATTTCCAGTTAGAATTGTTGCCACACACCACTGTCGAAAAAGCGTGACTGTAACTGTACTGAGCTAACACAAGGCTGCGTCAAATCTACCATTAGTTTCAAAGGTACTTAGGGAAGATCGTGTTGAGACGATTGCAGAGACATTTATCAGATTACTGTCTTTTCGGACATTAGTCAGTCTACTGTAAGAAGGATCAAACAGCACAGAGACTGCTGTTCTGAATGTTTCAGGACATTCTGCTGACGAATGCCGATGAATATTCATCTCCATGATTGCTTTTTCTTGAACTCAGTGCAGCATTCAACGCGCTGGATCATCCCATCCTTTTGAAGAGGTTGAAGTGACTTTTGGGCTTCAGGGGGAAGATCTTGACTGGTTTGTTCATCCGTCACTAGTGTTTGTTGCATCGATGGTGGCAATGTCTGCCCAAAAGCCCGCTTGTGTGTAGCGTTCCACAGGGCTCTGCATTGGAATCGGTGTTGTTCCGATTTTATTCTCAACTTTGTCGGAAATTATTTCCTCCCTCTGTTTCTGTTTGACTCTCTCTCTCTGTCTCTCTCTGTCCTGTCTCTCTCATCCTCTCCTCTCTCTCTCTTCTCCTCTCTGTCTCTCTCTCGGTCTCTCTCTGCTGTCCTCTGTCTCTGTCTCTCACTTTCTCTGTTCTGTGTCTGGTCCATCTGTCCCTGTCTGTCGGCTGTCTGTCTAGTCTCTCTCAAAACAAGGGCACATCAAAACTGAGGTTCAAAACCTATATTACTCCTATGTACTA
>JADBJO010016109.1:37500-41533 GCA_016801955.1 Conus betulinus | reverse complement strand
TAGGGAGTATGTGTGTTCGTATTGAGAATGCGATTTGTGTGTTATGTATGCGGTACTTTTGTGGGGGGCCGGCCACGCGCGTCCGTATGTTTGGTATGTGCTGAGTCCTCACGCGCGCATGTTGTGTGCGCGTGGGTTTATGTGCCGCGCGGATTTGGTGTTTAATTATCTTCTTTGCTTTGTGAAAAACGTTGATTCTGTTTTTCAGAAGGTGGCTTATGTCAGTACAAACTTTGATTATCTGACAAAAAGGGTTCGTCGTCAAAGGCTTCGTGGTGCATCGTACGTGCAGGGACCCTGCTACGTGCGTGGTGATGTATGTGTGTGGGTATGTGTTTCGTGCTGCTTGCGTCGTGCGTGCGTGCGTGCGTGCGTGCTGTGCGGCGTTCGGGTGTGCGGCGGTTTTTTTTTTTTTTTTAATACGTTTTATCCTGTGGTCACGCTTTACGTTTTACATGCCATATCAATAACACTACCACTACCTTAGTTGTTTTTCACTAAACTCATCACCTTGTCAGCGATTGGTAGCGAGCAACAGGCTTTCTCCTTGTGATCCTGCGGAAATCTGTGGCAGGAGTGCAAGACGGAGGGGTGAGGGGGGGGGGGGGGGGGAGGTAAAGCTCGTGTTGTTTGTGTTGGGGGGGTTAGCTCTTTCTCTTAATCCTGTTGTGCTGTCTCTGGGGTATATTTTCCTTTTAAACGTCTTGGAGTATATGGGCCGTCGGCAGTGATGACGGAGATCGGGGCAGGGTGCCCGGTTGCGATTACTACTGCCTTGTCCTGAGTTGTGATTGTTTCCGTGGTCACCTGCTAGTGCATGGAGAGAGAGAGAGAGGAGAGAGAGAGAGAGAAGAACAGACCGACAGACAGACCAGACCGACAACAGTAGACAGAGAGATATATAAAAACAGGAGGTGGCAGACAAACAGACCAGACGGCAGATAAAAGACAGAAAAAGAAAGCGGATGCACGAGAGGTAGAGAGAGAGAAGAGAGAGAGAGAGAGAGAGAGAGAGAGAGATGGATAGAGACTGACATACAGACAACAGACACAGACAGCCATAGAGAGGGGAGAGACAACACAGAAAGAATATACAGAGAAAACCAGCTCCAGAGAACGAGTCAGACCAAGAGAGAGAGGGGGGGGGTAGACAGAACGAACAGACAGAAAAACGACATGACCGACAGAACGCAATAGACCGCAGACGGACAGGACATACAGAAACGGTAACATAAGGGACAGAAAGAAAAACACATGGAGAGAGAGAGAGAGAGAGAGAGAGATAGAGAGAGAGAGATAGACAGAGACAGAGCATATACAAATGCAGAGAGACAGAGTTGGCAGGCAGACAGGACGGACAGACAGACAGACAGGACAGAGCAGACAGGCAGACAGAGACAGAAAGAGACAGAAACCAGAAAAAAAAAAAACGGATGCACTGAGAGAGAGAGAGACAGAGACAGACAGGACAGGACAGACAGAGGATAGAGGACAGAGGAAAAACAGCTCCAGAGAGAGAGAGAGAGAGAGGCAGAGAGAGAGAGGGAGAGCCAGAGGAGAGATAGAGAGAGAGAGACAGAGAGAGACAGAGATGAGAGAGAGACAGAGAGAGAGACACCAGATGGAGATCTTGAGAGAGAGCGACTGACCGGACAGACGGACAGATACTCAGGCAGTCAAGCAGGGAGGCAGGCAGACAGGCAAAACGTGACAGAGAGAGAGGCAGAGAAAAGAAGACAGACATACAGAGACAGAGATGGCGAAACAGATGCACAGACAGAGGAAGCAAACAGACAGACAGACAGACAAAGCAACGAGACCAAACAGAAAGAGACCAAAGACAGAAGCGGCAGTAACAGATTAGAAAACAGATAACAAAGAAAAGAGAGAGGCAGCGATGAGAGACTAGACAAGACAGTCAGGAAGGCAGGACAGGCAGACGACAGATGGGACATACAGACAGAGACAGGCGAACATAGACAGACATGAATAGTCATAGACAGAGAACCATCAGACGCAAAGAGAGAGGAGAGGAGAAGAGAAAGAGAGAGAGAGAGAGAGAGGAGAGAGAGGACGAGAGAGGAGAGAGGAGGAGAGAGTGAGAGAGAGTACAGCAGCCGACTGACAGCCAGACAGCCCGACAGAGAGACAGAGAGAGAGGAGGAGAGAGGAGAGAGGAGAGAGGGAGAGAGAGACAGAAGAGAGAGAGAGCGAGAGAGAGAGAGAGATGAGAAAGTCAGACAGACAGACTGGACAGACAGACAGACAGCCAGACCAGAGAGAGAGAGAGAGAGGACCAGACAGACCGACAGACAGACAGACAGACAGACAGACAGGCAAACAGAAACACAGTGTTTGGTATCTGTATTCGACTTTCAGCCTGAAAACTGGACTCTTCAAACTCAGGACCTTGGCTGCAGTAAATTCCCCTTTACGGCGTTCCATCGAAAACGCAAATCCAATTCTACAGCACTGCTCACTTCTGCTTAGGTCACCAGGTCATGCGCATGCGCGGCACACTGACAATACGAGACAAGTCAAGACAAAAAAACAGGGACAGGACAGAGACAAAAAAAAAAAAAAAGAAAAAAAAATCCGACAAAGGCAAAATCCGACAAAGACAAGACGAAGACGAAGATGAAGACGAAGGCAAAGACGAAGACAAAGACAAAGACAAAGACAAAGACAAAGACGAAGACAAAGACAAAGAAAAAAAGGAGACGAAAAACCGAAGACGGATGCAAAACAAAGACGGAGACAAAGAAAACAAGATGCAAAGCATATAAACGTACTCCCAGTAAGTAGTACCCTACCCCCCCCCCCCCCCCCCCCAAAAAAAAAAGGGGGGGGGGGGGGGCAAAATTTGTATATATAAAGCAGTCACTATAGCACTTTCTCCCCTTTTGGTGGTAGAAAGTTTGTATGTAACAGAAAAGAAAGAAAAAACCGTTGCTCTCCCCGGCGGAGAAATGAACCCATGTCGTCCCGCGTGACAGGCAGGGATACTAACCACTAGACTACCGAGGAGCTTGCAGAATTTGGTTGCACTTAAGTTTATATAAACCGTTATTGCTAAAACTGTACATCGCAAAATTATCATTTATAGCCATTAGTAACGGCTACTCGGGTAAAATAAAACATCCCATAATGAGCATATCTACAAATTTTCAGAAAGATCGGTCCGGCAGTTTTGTCTGGAGCGAGTGGAACACATTTTTGACCACGGACGGACAGACAGACAGATAGACACACAGACATACAGACAGACTCTTCGTTCCTATTATAAAGTACTTCCTGTTCTATAAGAATTGGAGTACAAAAAGGGACGAATACGAAGACGGAGACAAAGGCAAAGACGAAGACAATGACGAAGACAATGACAAAGACGAAGACGAAGAAGAACACAAAGACAAAAGACGAAGACAATGACAAAGACGAAGACGAAGACAAAGACAAAGACAAAGACAAAGACGAAGACAAAGACGAAGACAATGACAAAAACAATGACAAAAACAATGACAAAGACAATGACAAGGACAAGACGAAGACAAAGACAAAGACAAAGACTACGACAAAATCAAAGACGAAGACGAAGACGAAGACAAAATCAAAGACGAAGCCAAAGACAAAGACAAGACAAGACAAGACAAGACAAGAAGACAAAGGCAAGACAAAGGCAAGACAAAGACAAGACAAAGACAAGACCTAGCAAGTCTCAGCCCAGACCCAGACGAAGGTGCAATGACGGAAACAAAGACAAAGACGAAGACAAAGGCAAGACAAAGACAAGACAAATTCTCAGCTTAGACCCAGACCTAGACCCAGACCCTGACAACACCTCAACAAAACCAGGGACCAGGACAAAGATCGCGACACAGGCCCAGAACATACCAAAACAAGGACAGAACTAAAACCAGAACAGACCAGAACCAGGACAGGACTAAAACAGAACAGACCAGAACCAGGACAGGACTAAACCCAGAACAGACCAGAATCAGGACAGAACCTAAACCAGAACAGACCAGAACCAGGA
>JADBJO010016109.1:30000-32500 GCA_016801955.1 Conus betulinus | reverse complement strand
TTTGTTTTATAACTGAATATTTCTTGCAGTCATTGCAACACCATGCTGCTCTGTAAGTTGCTGGAATGGCGCTCGGTTATTTATCCTTGGAATTTATTAGTTTATTGTAATTTTAGTCCCTTGTGGATTCATTCCAAGAACTGGCCCTCAGCACTTGTGTCTTAAGAGGTTATCTTTTTATGTGTTCTACTTTTCACAAGAAAAATGTAGCTTGTTTTGCTCTTTCATGATTTTCTTTGTTTCTTAAGTGGCACCTTTGGTTGTTGTTTTTTTTTAAACTCAACAAACATACTACGGTATTGCACGCCAGCCTTTTTCTGGGATAGCATTCTGCTTAAAAACAAACCAAAGGCAAAGGAGTCAAGTTACCACTTTCCGCGGTCGCTGAGGAGAAACATCAGGTTTCGAAATACCGGCATCTGACAAGGAGTTACCGGTATCTGACAAGGAGTTTATATCTTAGTGACTTTCCTCCCTATTGGAGATTGTCTCCTCCCTGGAGTCTATAAACTTGCAAAAGGCTCATTTTGAGAAGCATTTATTATTCCCCATTCACGCCACTCGAGCACATACTGTTAGTTAGGCAGAATCATCTACCACTGCAGATATGAATGCTTATCTTCCCCCCTATTCCTTCAATCTAAGACATAAGAGCAAACTTTGTTTTTATATATATATATATATATACATGGAGAGAGAGTGGTGTTGTAAAATGGTTAGTAGATGGTTTGGCTGCTGAGCTAATGATTGTGAGTTCGAAGTTTGCGTGGGGTCAGAGTCTCTCTCTCTCGCTCGAGGAGAAGGATAGTGTGTGAAGAACACAACTAGAGGGCGAAAAGTAGCGAAAGTAGGAAAATGTGAGAAAAAAAAGAAGTGGCGAGAGAGAGAGAGTGATGATGATGATAATAATCTTTATTTCCAAGGGTAACGGTAAGCAAACACGTGCCTTTTTTTTTTTTTTACATCCGGCCCTTGCCCCATTAACGAATTTAGTGTGACTGGCGACTAAGACTTAACAAAACTTTTAACAAACACGCATATCTTCAAAACATTGAAAAAAAAACATCCATTAAAGAGAGAGATAGAGACAGAGAGAAGTTGGATGAGATGTGGGGGTGCGGAGTGGGGCGCGTGGACAGAGGGTGGGGGTGGGGGGTGCAGAGGAGTGGAGTGGAGGGGGGGGGGGGGGCGGGTCAGGCCGGTTGAGCCACTTGTGTTTTATTTCTACAAGAGGTAGCTGAACCGCATGTCGTATGGCAGCTGTTCACACAGTTTGTACCCCCCCTCCCCCCCCTCCCCTCCTCCAGCACCACCCCTATCGCTCGATACCGCCACCCACCACCACCACCACCCCACAACCTCCACCCGCTGGTCGTTGCGCAGACTCTGCCGGAATGGCCGCGCCACCACTGCCGCGGCAAAGATTGCTCTGCTTTCTGATTGGCCAAATAAACTTTCGGTCGCCTGCTCGCGTGCTGTTTCGCTCTCTCTCTCTCTCTCTCTCTCTAGTGGTTAGCTTTGCTGTTGGGGCCTTTGCTCAAAGAGTCTCCTCGTTTGCTGGATTTTTTTTTTCCTCCCTGGCGAATTTCTCATTGCATGGTCTTTCGCTGGCCACGCGAGCGCGCGGGTTCAGTTCTTGTGATTCTGACGAACTCACGAACACGTTTAATGACGCGAGTACACGCTTTCAAGCGCATGGAATAAAAAGAAGAAAGAAAGAAAGAAAGAAAGAAAAAGTTCGGGAAGCTAGGAGGTTAGAAGAAGGAGGAGATAAGAAAGGAAGGTGGTGGTGGTAGACACGGTATTCTCTTGTCTCTCACTTCCCCCCACCCCCACACCCCACCCTCACTCATTATTCTGTCCCTCCCTGGTTTTTCGTTGGGGGGATGGGAAGCATTCACACAGCCCATTGATGGAGGGGGAGCCCGAGTGACGCAGCGGTGCCATTGTGAGTGAGGATTTAATGACATACAGTGATACATCCGGACTGGGGGTTTACCCATCACTCATGCTGCTGTGTGTGTGTGGGGAGGGGTGTAGTGTCTGTTGTCACCCCACCCACCCATCCACCCACCCACCCCTGCCCAAACCTCTCGCCCTCCTCCACGCCTCTTCTGGGCACCGCCATTCTCACAGCAACTGCTGAAAGTTCATCGCCGAACAGTGGTAGACTGGATTTCAGAGGTGGTTTAGTGTCAATCCTGTTATAAGGCGGTTTTTGTTTTCATTGTGATTGTGTATTATCCACGCAGATTGATTCAAAGTATTTCACGTGTGTCCAAAGATTAGGTACGTGAATCTGAGCGAAGGTTATAGCAATATAAGTTTGTGAGTATTGTTTATCCTTTTTGGAAATTTTTGCAAATGAATGTTACTTAAGTTGGGAGGGGGGGGGGGGGGGGTGTTTGTCTTTTCTGTTTTTTTACGTTACCTAATTCCTATATCAAGATCTCGGGTATTAAGTTTGAACATTTACGTGTGGCTGAGTCTGAATTCGATT
>JADBJO010016109.1:12500-15000 GCA_016801955.1 Conus betulinus | reverse complement strand
TGGGCAAGGCTTCATGTAAGGCTCCTCGTGTCGGAGGTAGCTTTTGAGCCTCTAGTTGTTTCTTGGTGAAACGCTTCCATCTGAGATCACCAACATCCACCACAGTGCTACCAGGCTCATAGAGCTGGCAAACAAATGTCTCAATGGCTCGTTCAGTGTCAACTTCCAGCTTCTCGGACGTCCTAAGGCAGCAAATGCAGATACCACCTCCATGGAGCATCTGCTAAGTGCTTGCCAGCAGGTCAGCTTCCCTTTGCCTGCAAATCGACCTGTTACGTCAGCTCCAGATAAGGCATGAAATCCTGGTAAGGCTTCAGCCTTTGCCATCACCAAGTGCATTCACTATTGGTCCCAGTGAGATTACTCGCTTCTTGTTCCCCCCACCCCCCCCCACCAGTGACATAGTATGTGCTCCTGCAGAGCTGATGGTAACTGTGGATTGCAAGGACAAAAACGTCAGTGTCAGGTGACTGAATGTAGAGTTCTGTTGCTCCTCTTCGAACAGCATCCAGACTGTCCAGGATAAGTCTCGTGTCAGCTTCTTCTTGGAAGCTACAGAGATGTTGAACATCCATGGAGTTTGAGTGGACCTCTTGCCGCGAAGTCACTATGAAGACCTTTGGCTTACCCTCATAGTGGCGGAGAGCTTTCTTTGCAGATAAACTGTCAGTTCATCTTTGGTTGCGGTACTGGATAGGAACTGCTTGCTGACACCTTGCCAAGTTTGTGTATTGTCTGTGACGTGATAAGCAGTTGCTGACTTACCACCCCTGCCGTCTCTCCCTTGTGGCCTCTTTCAATGAAGTGGGAAGATCATAACGGTCAAAGACTAGATGGAGCTATTGAGCACATGTCCAATGACTATGAAGTGGTCAGCCCATACCCATTGCCCAGGTGGCTTACCCATTGCCTGGACAATTCCATTCCATCAATACAGTTGCCTTCCTTGGTGTCAAGGGAGCAATGTCATTGGTGACATCCTCTGGCTGCAGATCAACACTAATTTTGTTTGGCAGGTCATCAAGTACAGCCATCAGCTTGCTTTTGTCTGTGCATGGTAGGAGTTCACCACTCGCTGTGAACAAGGCTCGTGGGAGGGACGCGTGAACTCATGCTGGCCAATGCTCTCCTTGAGGTTCATCTCGGGGCGTGAGCGTGCAACAATCAACATGCGGGCAAATAGTATCTGTCGTCCTTGAGCACCACTACCTGATCAGCCACTTTGCGTTTCACCGACTTCCTTGCACTTTTCCATGTCTTCAGTTGAACCTTCTTCATTCTGGCCCAGATACTGACCTCATTCGTGTTGATGCGTTCCTCAACAAAGTTGGCATACTTCTGCTGCCCAATGTCTTCTTGGTTGCACACATCTTTCTGCACCTCAGCTGGCATCACAATCTTTGTGATGATGTTGGGCAGGTCTTCACCCTCGTACTTCATAGGATTCATGGACGATATGTGCACACACTTGAGTTGAGCACTGTTCTCTTCCTGTCTTGTCCAGACAGCCAGTGACAGGTCATGATGTTCCTTACATGTAGTTGTTGGTGAGCCAGCCATCACATGTGCTTCTTCAGCAAGCCTACTAAGCTCTGGAGCTGTAAGGAAGAATCTCTCCCCAAGCACTGGCATTCTGTGTAGTGCCCACAAGTCCTCCAGTGACTTTCATGATGCGGTTGATGTGCTCAAGAGCATGATCGTTTTTGTTGACTACAAAGTTTACATGAATGAACTCTTGATGTATGTCTGGATCTGTGATCTGAATGGCTGTCATCTCCTCAAGGTAAAGTGGAACCAGCCTGGCATACTTCTGCTTGTCATAAGCAAAGAAGTACTTGCACAGAGCATCAAGGGACGACAGGTGCAGCTCCCAAAGACCATCACGGGTGGCACGGATGAATGTATATATGAGTAATACCATCCTCATGTAGGTCCGCACAAACTTGAAGAGTGAACTTTGTGATGATCCTCCTTCTTATCAAACTCGGCCCATATTTTCAGTACCCTTTGGGAATCAAGGATAGTTAGCATATTTTTGCTGCTCTTTCAACATCTCTTGTTGCAGGTGTTGAACACGACTTTGGTCAAGCTGCTGTGCTGCCTCTACACATGGCCTCTTCAGATAAGGATGATCTAGGAAGAATTCTTCTACACAGAGATCATAGAGGGCCTGGACTGTAAGTCATGTGCATTTCTTATTTCTAAGGGCCTTAACTATCATGCAAAAGTTAGCTGAATGTGGATCATCATTGCATCTTCCTGAAGAGGAGAAAGTGAGATCTCAGTATTATATGCTGGTTTGGATGGGTCTTGGCTGCAAAGTTCAACAAGAAGATAGTTGTATGATCATAACCAGGATAAACAGACATTCTGTCGTAAAGACACTGTTAGTTCAGATTGAATATTTGTCAGAAACACTATAGAAAACACAATGTAACATTCTTTAACATTCGGCCACTCCAAACTCTCTCAAACAAAGCGTGATTAATACAGTACGTGG
>JADBJO010016109.1:0-7500 GCA_016801955.1 Conus betulinus | reverse complement strand
CCGTCAACACGACTTGTCCTGTACACCAGAACTTCTACCTACGCAGGCTGATACTCCTGCGGACATTCCCTATATGGACAGGCAAGTATTAATCACATCTACCCAACAAAGGGAGTGGAGTTTTGTGTGCATGACCGTTTTTTTATCCCGCCATTAAGGCAGCCATACTCCATCTTCGAGGAGGGCGCATGCTATGTGTAGCGTGTCATCCATACCAACGGCCAAACTGGCCTTCTCTTCCGAAAGTTGGTGATGGGATTTTGCGTGTATGCAAGATGTTATGCGTGCGTTCACGCACGGAACCTCGGTTTATAGTCTCATTCGAAGGACTGTATGGGAAATGGAGTCAGAACCAATGTTAACTTCGAGGGGAAAATCCCCCTGTACCGAAACGGCCCGACGGAGATTAGAACCCGCAACCCTTGGATTACGAGAGTCCGGCGCTCTACCAACTGAGCTATTCCGGCCCCCGTACACCAGAACAACGCACCTAGCTCTGATGAGGTCAGAGTTCAAATGCGCGGCTGTCGCCTGGAACCCACGCCTCCAGGTTGACAGTGACGGATCCTCACACGGATCCAGCATGGAGCCGTCAGGTTCCTCCAAGGCGACTACAATCCAGACAGCCCAGCTACGTCACCACCATGCCAGGCGACTTCCTGCTTGACGGCATGCCTGCTGGGACATCAGACTGACCTTCGTTGTCGTGTGGATGAGCAGGGGACTGGCACCGGCTCTTACCATTGCTGTCTCTCCAGCCGAAGAGCTTTTCTGGATGTCTAGCAGTAAGCATTGTGCCAAAGGCGACCATCAGTCACAGCGAATGCTCCGTGATTCATCAAGCAAAGATTCTAGGTCTTTCTGTAAAGTTATTGTTGTTGTTGTTGTTGTTGTTGTTGTTGTTCTTCTTCTTCTTCTTCTTCTTCTTCTTCTTCTTTCTTTCAGATCTCTGTTGCGGAGTGGAATGCCCAGACAGAGCAGCAAGTTCAGGCAAAGTCCTCTGAGAAATCAAGCGCTAGCCTAACATGCAAAAAAATAAACACCAGTCCACCCTCCCTCCACAGTCATATCAGAGCTGACAGACTTCTTCGATGTATCTTTTTTTTTTTTTTTTTATAAAACAAGAGTGTTGATTTCACTCACCAGTTTGGATATTTTAATGCATGTTTTCTTTAGCAGCGTAGCGTTATGACAGTGTACTGAGAAGCGCAATAAAGATAACGCATGAACATATTATCTCCTGTTGTATCCTGATAGGAAGAGAGAGTTAACTGAAACTCGGTCATGCGATTACAGTTTACTGATAATCAAAATATTCATGATGCATGAAAACATCTCATGTTCTATAGGAAGAGAGAGAAAAGAGAGAGAGAGAGAGAGAGAGAGAGAGAGAGGAGAGAGAGAGAGAGAGAGAGAGAGAGAGAGAGAGAGAGTTGACCGACACTCGGTCATATGCGATTCCAGCCTTCATATTTGATTTCTCAGCTCTAGCGAGATTGTTAGGAGCTCATGGAGGTTGTATAGCCAGCCTCACAGTGACATTAAAGGGAGGTTGTTGGTGGACTAATCAACCCAGCATAGCTCAGTTGGGGGCCTGGTAGAGCGCCGGACTCGTTATCTTGGTGATCCTGGGGTTGCGTGTTCGAATCTCCACCCCGGCCGTTTTCGGTACAGGGGGATTTTTTCCCTCGGAATTAACGTTAGTTCTGACTCCATTTCCCATACAGTTCTTCGAATGAGACTATCAACCGAGGTTCCGTGTGTGAACGCACGCATAACATCTTGCACACACGTCAAAATCCCATCACCAACTTTCGGAAGAGAAGGCCAGTTTGGCCGTTGGTATGGATGACACGTTACACATAGCATGCACCCTGCGTGAGAAATGGAAAGAATGAAGGAAGTAAGGAAACTGAGTGAACGATATTGAATGATATGGACTGGATGACACGGGAAACGACTGAATGAAGCGCCAGCTGGCAGCTCTTCAGTCGGCACTACCCAGGTAGGCAGCCCGTTGTGTAAACGAGTGTGGATTGTAAGTATTCATAAATAATAATATAAGCATCAGACGAGAGAGTCAAGCAACTCTTGGTCGTTCGATTCTTCATGTGTTTTAGCCAGTAGGATGACGTACGATGTTGATGGGATAGAACAGGACTGGTGGAGGCCGTCCAATCCTATCGTAATAGTGCGGCTGATGATGGCCGGTACACGGTTCGAATCCCATTGACCAATTCGGTGGTGTTTTGAGCTGTAACAAGATGAGTGGATAGAATGTGCTGTGTGGATGAGCTGTTGTTGTTGTTGTTGTTATATGACTTGAGAGTTGACTTCAACGCGAGGACAGCCCCTAATATGGCCCTTTGGTGTTGGCTGGCCTATGAGCAACTCTCTCTCTCTCTCTCTCTCTCTCTGTCTGTGTCTGTCTGTCTGTCTCCTCTCTGTCTCTCTCTCTCTCTCTCTCTCTCTCTCTCCTCTCTCTCTCTATCTCTCTCTCTCTCTCTCTGTTATCATCCGTTTCCCAGTTCTCTCTCTCTCTCTTTCTCCCCCTCTCTCTCTCTCCTCTCTCAATCTCTCTCTCTCTCTCTCTCTCTCTCTCTCTCTCTCTCATCGTCTCCTCTCTCTCTCTCCTTCTCTCTCGTCTCTCTCTCTCTCTCTCTCTCTCTCTCTCTCTGCGTATCCTCCTATTCCAACCAGTGTTCACTCACATTCGACAGTTTCAAGTCGAGCGAGGTTGGAACGGCCTGAGATCGAAGCTGAACGAGCCTACACTGATATTGAGCCTGCTTCGGGGAGGATGGTGCTGGGATGGGAGAGAAAGAGGCGGGCGGGGGAGGAAGGGGGGGAAGAGGGGCGCAGGGGGTAGGGGGTGGGAGGGGGTGGGGGTGGGGTGCGAGGGCTACGCCGCATCTTCCTATCGAAGAACGAACGGTTTTGATCCGTGACGAGATGAGAGACTGAACCAACACGCCATCATTGCCATTCCGTTCCTCACCCAAGGCGTTCGTTCGTTCCACTCCAGCGGGGCAGAAAGCAGCTGGTCGGTCGACACTGAACTTTCCTGTCATTGATGCTGCGGATGAAAAGCGCCGTTGATACCACCATTGCGAAAGGCATAGCCAAGGGAGGTTATTTTAATAGATTTTTTTTTCAACAGGAACCACAAGATAACTTCCCTTTGAAAGAAGGCAACTTTCTGTGAACTGTTTAAGCTCGGATTCCTTTTAAAAAAGACTGAATAATGCGCTAAAGTGTGTTTGTTTGTTATTTATAAACATTTTTTCAATGCTTTCGAATTAAATTCACTTTGATCCTTGAAAAGAACCACTACGGTGGAATATCTGGTTAGACGATAAGCGAGTGGTGGTGCTTCATGTGTAGAACAATTAAAATGGTGGAAAATCCGGTTAGAAGACGAGCGAGTAGAGTGCTTCATGTGTAGAAATAATTGCTATGGTGGAAAATCCGGTTAGAAGACGAGCTGTTGCTTCTTGTCTACAATGATTTTGACGCCTTACCCTGGCGCTGACCCCTTCTTCCAACCAAGTGTTGGCTTCATCTTTGGTGATATGAAATTTTGCAGGAAAGACCGTTTGCAAACGAGTAACAAAAAACAAACAAACAAAAACAGTGTCCGAAAAAAAGGGTTCTTATTTGTATTTGAGCGAGGTGGCATGCAGTGTTTCCATACTCCTGTCCATTTTTGTTTGTTTTATGGGTTGTTTTAGTTTGTTGGTTGATTGGTTGGTCGGTTTGGTTTTCCTCAGGGCAAATATCCTAAACAGTTTTTTTTTTAAAGTCTATCAGCCAACTTCTTACAGAAAAAAGTCGTAACTTCACTATCCTTTCAATCCTAGTCTTTAAACACACACACTCGCGCGCGTCTACTTATTTCCCTTTCTCTTTCTTTCTCTCTCTCCCTCACCCCTCTCGTCTCTCTCTGTCTCTCTCTCTCTGTCTCCCTCTCCCCTTTCTCTCTCTCCCTCTCTTCTCTCTCTCCCTCTCTCTCTCTCTCCCTCTCTCCCCCTCCTCCCTCCTTCTCCCCTCTCTCTTCTCCTCCTTTTCCTCCCTCTCTCCCTCCCTTTCTCACCCCCTCTCTCTCCCCCTTCTCTCCCCCTTCCTCCTCCCTTCTCTCTCTCCCTCTCCCTCTCTCTCTCTCTCTAGTTTTGTCCCTGCATACATTCCTGCCATAGCCCACGCGCGCGCATGTGTGTGTATGTATGGTGTGTGTGTGTGTGTGTGTGTGTGCGCGCGCGCGCGCGTGTAAGTGTATATTGTGTGTGTGCGTGTCTGTTATAATATGTGTGGTATGTATTATGTAAGTATGTATGTATGTATGTAGTGTGTAGCGAGACAGAGAGACCTTGTAATGTGTCCCTTTACATACATGCTTTTTTTTCTTTTTTTTTTTTTTTTTTTCTTTTTCTTCTTTTTTTTCCTGTTTTTTTTTTTTTTTTTCTCTTTTCTTTTCTAAGATGTCTCAAAGTACAGATTGTAAAATGTTTTATGCTATTTCCTTGTTGATTTGTTTCGTTGTTGTGCTTTGATTTTTTTTTTTCCCTCCTTTGCGTTAATTGTATTTGTCGTTGAACTTTGAACTGCTGCTTTTTTCGTTTTGCTTATTTCTTGATGATGTCTGCATTTGCTTCTTGGTGGTGGTTTTATTGTTTTGTTTGGTTTGGCTTGATTGTTTGGTTGTTTGTTAAGCTTGATGCTGTTTATTTGTGTAATCATGTTTTGATGCATACATTGTATCATTGAATATTAGCCTTCGAAGAACAGTAACGGCAAGTATGAAAAATGCCTAAGTAAGCCAACGCTTTTACCGTTACAAAAGTAAAAGAAGTCAGTGTCATTGTCATTCTCCTCTCTCAGTCTCTCTCTCTCCCCATCAGACCACCTCTCTTCTCTCTCTCTCTCTCTCCTCTCTCTCTCTCTCTCTCTCTCTCTGAAAGCAACACCAGTACAGCTCGGCCACCATCATTTTCTCTGAGCTCGGCTCTCTACTAACGGAGCAGCCCCCCCCCCCCCCCCCCCCCCGCCCTTCTCAACAACCCCCCTCCCCCGCACCACCCCCTTACCATAAACCCAGCCCTTCACACCCAAAAATGGACCACTGAAACAGGGGCTAATTCTGCTCCAGCTCTTATCTCGCCGGAATCGCGTCTCTCCTGCCCAGTGTGTCAAAAAGTCTCGCGGGGGATTTGCGAGAGTTGCCTTTCCCTCCCGTTTCTCGGGAGGGATCGCGCTGTGCGGCTGCACACCAACAATTCACGCGGGGGGGGGGGGGGGGGGGAATTGCCTGAACTGTGACGTAACCAAAGGGGGGAAGGTCATACTTTTGAAGATCGCGCGAGGGTGTCATCGTGAAAATTCCTAAAAACGAGCGAAATGGTTGGTAGTGGTGGGGTTGGGGGTGGTTAGGGAGGGGGGAGGGGGGCGGTTCTTTTCATCAGATTTCAGCATAATATCAAATGCCGGCTCAAATGCTTATGCTGGCCCCTCAGAATAGCCGGAATAGCTCAGTTGGTAGAGCGCTCTGACGTCGTAATCTTGGTGATCCTTGGGTTGTTGCGGGTTCGAACCTCCGCCGGGGGCGTTTCGGTACAGGGGGGATTTTTCCCTCGGAGTTAACATTGGTTCTGACTCCATTTCCCATACAGTCCTTCGAATGAGACTATAAACCGAGGTTCCGTGTGTGAACGCACGCATAACATCTTGCACACACGTAAAATCCCCATCACCACATTCGGAAGAGTAGGCCAGTTTGGCCGTTGGTATGGATGACACGTTACACATAGCATGCACCCTGAGTGAGAAAATGGAAAGAATGAAGGAAGTAAGGAAAATGAGTGATCGATATTGAACGATACTGACTGGATGACACGGGAAACGACTGAATGAAGCGCCAGCTGGCAGCTCTTTCAGTCGGCACTACCCAGGTAGGCAGCCCGTTGTGTAAACGAGTGTGGATTGTAAAGCGCTTAGAGCTGCTTTTTCTGCGCCGTCGCTGGTGTGGACCATGCGAGGGAGAGAGTGCGGACGGGAAGGGGGAGGGGAGGGGGAGTGAGCTGAGAGAGAGCTGGTGCGAGCAACGGCCGGAAATTGAACTTCAAGCATGGAGGGCAGCGCTTTGGGCGGGACCCGCTTGAGTCTCGTCGTTTATCGGACTGACCGGAAGAATAGAAAGGTGACACAAGGAAAACGGTGGGGGGGGTGGGTGGGGGGGGGGGGGGGGGGGGGGGCGAGGGTGGAAAGGGTGGGTGGAGGTGTTAGTGGTGGGGGCGGGGGATTCTGCTGGTGCAGAATTGGTGAGGAAGTGAGGCCGGAACAGCAAAAAAAGGGGGGAGGGGGGGGTAGAGGCGGGGGAGGGGGGGGAACGAGATCTTTCTCTTGTGGGTTCCCTGTGGGTGTGAGTATTGCATCGGAGAGTCAGAAAAGAATTAGATTTTTAACGTGTCCTGTACCCCCCCCAACACCCCCCTTTTCCCCCCCCCCCCCACCCCCCCCCCCCCCCCCCCCCCCCCCACACCCCCCCCCCCCCCCCCCCCACCCCCCCACCCCCCCCCCCCCCCCCCCCCCCCCCACCCCCCCCCCCCACCCCCCCCCCCCCCCCCCCGCCCTCTCCTCCCCGGTGAGTCATGAAGGGAGTCTCAGTTGGGGTTTCTGTAATAACTCGTTCATGCTTCATCGAGTTGGCTCCTCCTCTTCCCTTCTTCTCCACCCACCCCCCCCCCCGCAAACACCCTTCCCCGCCCTTGCCCAGTCTCTCTTCTCCTGCCACCTCTTCCTCGTTTACAGTCTACCCCCCGCCCCCCCCTTCCCCCCCCCCCACCACCTGCACATTCTTCCTCCCTAAATCGCTTTTCAGACGACACGTCACTTATCTAAAGGACGAAAACCGAAGGCAGGGGATGGAGCGTTGTGGGCGGGGGGGGGGGGGGGGGGGGGGGAAGGAGGGGGTTCTACCGAAAGCATTCGCGCAGCAGATAAGGAGCCGTGGACAATAATGGTTTACAGTTCGATGTCCCGAAGAGAGGTTTGGGATGGTTTGGTTTGGTTTGGTTTGGTTTGGTTGCTATCTCCTCTCTCTCTCCCTCTACTCTCTCTCTTCTCTCTCTCTCTCTCTGTTAATCTCTGCCTTGTTCTATATCTGTCGGTCGTCTGTCTGTCGGTGCTCTCTCTCTTGATGAGGTTCACTTTTTCATAGGTGGAACCAGGATGTCAATTTGTGGTCGGTGTGTGTGTGTGTGTGGTGGGTGTGGGTGTGTGTGTGCCTGTGTCTGTTGTCTGTCTGTCTGCTGCTGGGGTTGTCTGGGGTCTTTTGTGTCTGGAGGGGTATGCATGCGCGCGCACGTGCGCATGCATATGGGTAATAGGTGAGAGACAGACAGAAGACCAGACAGAAGAGACAGACAGCAGACGTCAGACAGGAAAGACACGATCAGATCCGTGTGTAAGAGTTATTGGGTGCATGGAGACTACAGCAAGGAAGGT
>JADBJO010016108.1:23131-41534 GCA_016801955.1 Conus betulinus | reverse complement strand
AAGGAGCAGGTTTTTCGAGGTGTGAAAACGCACGATGGAGAAGTGTGAGTGTGGCGTCAATCTGTTGATCTGTTCTGTTGGTATGCAAATAGAAACGGGTCTTGGTACTGGTAGTTATTTTAAAACAGACAGAGGACCAATTTTTCAAGACATTTCATTGAACAGATGTGAGGGCAACTTGGTCGTTAATCATTTAAACAGCTTGGGTTGCGTTTTTTGGGAACAGGACCTACATTGGCATTTTTCCATAAAACAGGAATTATACATTCTCTAAGTGACCAGGTAAACAAACGACTGTAACATAGGAGAGCTGAGAGAAGCACACACCTTCAACAATTTTCCACAGATATTATCAGGCGCCATTGCTTTCGCACATTTTAACGTTTGAAAAAAGATGAACATCATTTTCCTCAATCACAACAGATCACTTCCATCAACATCGTTTTAAAACATTGCTTTTTGGAGTTCTTCCTTCACTTCCTTAATTCTTTACTAAAATCTTTATCATCAAATCTACAGTAAAAAATCGTTCAGCTTTTCTGCAGATTGCTTCTGTTCTCTTTTGCTGGTGTGTGTGTGTGTGTGTGTGTGTGTGTGGGTATGTGAGTTTGTGTGAGGGTGTGTGTGGTGTGGGTGTATGTGTGCGCGCGCGCGCGCATGCGCAACGTGTGCATACGTGCATGTATGCATACAAAGTACAAGATTATCCACAGATCATGTTTCAGTCAAATCACGATATGTTTACATAAAAACTATTTAAACACAGAAACGTTATCTAATATGAAACGTATTAATTGAACGTATTTTATGTCAAACATAGTCTGTCACCTGGCAACCACTTTCGATGTCTAAATGATTCATCTGGTCCACTGACGTGAGGGTGAAGAAAAGAAAAGAGTCCACAAAGAAAGTATTCCATCAATCAACGTGTGTGCTCCATGTGCTAAAGACTGGTGTGTTTGTGAATACCTTCCCTGAGGCAGGGAAAGGCTCATAGGCCTTCGACAGACTCTTCAGCTGCATTTGGTTTGTATCCTCTTAGCCTATGGTGTGGGTGTGTGTGTGTGTGTTGTGTGTGTGTTTTGTGTGGTGTGTGTGTGTAGAAGGGGGAGCAGCAGGCAGAGGGAAATATCAAGCAGCTGGGAGGAGGGAAGGGGGGGGGGTATGGAACACAGGGAGTGCAGAGCAGGGGATTTGATACACTCCCACCGCAATAGCAAGCCCTCGTGCATAATAGTATAGAATATTGGCAAAAAAAAGTGCTATCAACATGTAGCACCATCATGACGAAGGGCTAGTGGGATGCAGTGATATCGAACATGAGATTTCCCCAAAGTAGTGCTATCGACACATACCGTTACTGTAACACAGCACTGTCAGGAGGTACCTGACTGAAAGTAGACATCCATGACACCTGTTGAAATGTCCTGTCCACAAGTTCATAAAACCTCCAATGGAGCCCTTTTGGCTGCTCACCTTTACACAGTCACTGGTGGAAAGATACTGTTGGGACAAAGAGCAAGAGTAGTCATTACAGGCCAGTTCCACTAAGACAGCCTGTGAGTTCTGCTGTTTGGTTATGTTTCTTTTATCTTCTAATTAGTTCTCCCAATGACTCTTTTCCAAGAAATCATCACTCATGTAAGAAAACAATATGCTATCATTATTGCTGCCTCTGTTGTTATGGGTGATGATGATGAAGCATTTGTCGTTATGGTTGTTGTTGTAATGAGTATGGCAAGGAAGAAAAAAAAATTAATTGATGGGATTTATATTCACAGTTTGATTGCTGGTCGTGCGTGCGTGTGTGTGTGGGTGTTGTGTGTGTGTGTGTGTGTCTGTGTGTCGGTGCGCGCGCGCGCGCGCGTGTGTGTGTGCGTGTGTGTGATGCATATTATTTTTCCTAGAGTATTTTGTTGTACACGTGTGCTCCTGTGTCCCTGTATTCGTGAGAGAGAGCGTTATCAAAACTATCAGTGGGACTGATTTATGACATTTCTCTTCTGACACTTTCTTTCACTGCTCGTTACTGCGTAGTTTTTCAGGCGAGTGTTTTATAGATATCTCTGTGTGAGTGTGGGTGTGTGTATGTGTGTGTGTGTGTGTGTGTGTGTGTGTGTGTGTGTGCGTGTGTGTGGTGTGTGTGTGTGTGTGGTGTGTGTGTGTGTGTTTCAAGGCGTCAGTTTACACACCCACACACACCACACACACACACACACACACACACACACACACACTCATATAGATATAACATGTACATACATACATATCTATATATATATATATATATATATATATATATATATATATACATACATATGTATTCCACCCATCATGTATATGTAGGCATATATGTGGAGAGAGAGAGAGAGAGAGAGAGAGAGAGAGAGAGAGAGAGAGAGAGAGAGAGAGAGAGAGCATATCTGATTTTTAAATTGTAATAGAATATAAGCACCCATGCTTTCACTGGCATGCGCCTATCCACTTCAAGTGCTTTGTAACATTGTGGTATTGCTGTTTTACATTCGTTGAAAATACCTGTAATGCCAGGTGGATTTCTTTTCTTGTATTCAAAACTATACTTTATTTGTTTCGACCCATGAGTTTAAGCCATTGTTGTATTTAGTGTCAAGCAGAATCTCCTCTTTTTTCCTCCATGAGTATCTTGGGTTTGCTGTTCATCTTCTGTAGGATGTAATACTGAACAAAGCTGAGTTTCAAATTAAAGTTATGATAAGATCTCTCTTTAGGTGCGTAACAAGTACACATCAACGAGCCTCGCTGAACACCTCAGAGATAAAACAGTTGTCGGAAATCCGTAGGCATAGGAATAAAGTAATGTGTGTTTCGGATCTACATTGATGCAGATAGTTGGATTAGTTACAGTGGTATTGATGTGCTAAGACATATGTTGTTGTACTTGGTAGTGGTCGCTGGTGTATAGAAATACTGTTTTCAAGTTTGGTAAGATTGTTTTTTTTTCTGAGAGCGTAGTTTGGTGTCGGAGAACCGAAACTTTTAGTATTAAAAAAGGGAAGAGTCTAGCACGCAGCCTGTGGCAGGTGCAGAGGGCATACTGCATGCGCTATGTCCGTGCGTGTGAGGTTTAGCGATCGATAGGTGACGGGTGGTGGTACCTCGGATAGACACGTCTTGTAGGGGTTCACTTGGTGTTTGAGCGTTTTTCCAATTATTATTAAAGATTTGCAGGTGAATTAATGATTTGTTAAATACAATAGTGATATCAGTTAGACTACTTAGTATAGTTTATCATAATTGAAATAAAAGAGAGAAATAGCAGATGATAATAAAGAAGTTTCAGATACTTAAGAATCGTGCCTCAGAAGTCTACTCTTGGTGTATATATATGTACATGGTTCATGTTTTAGTCGACGGGGTGCGCCAGTATTCAAAAAGTTTTCCTCAGCATTGTGGCGTCGGCAGGCAGTGTTAAAGGTAATGTAAAGCGGCACTCGGAAATCCTTGTCGAGCTTACGTAATTGGTAATGGTCCTAGCACTTGATAATTTCTGATGATATTTGTAGATTACGATTGTGCCAGCTAGGAAATTAAAATATTCTGGTTCAATTCTATTATTTTGTTTTCCTTGAGATGTGTTTGATGATTCTATTAAGCATGTTTATAGGTAATAGGGCCTGAACTGTGAATGGTACTGGTAGTCACTAACGGTCGGTTGTTCGTTGGAGTAAATATGATTTATGATCTTATTGAACCATTGTGTCTTGGAGATTTGATGGAGACTGAAGTCGTAGAAATATAACCTGGATGGTATAATCACTGTCTTCAAGGAACAGTTACAATTATGTTCGCGGCCATTGATGGAAATGGAAAGTCATTGGAGTCAGTTTAAAATTGTGATGGAAATTTCTGATGAGAAAAAAACTTTGATGTCAGGGTGGCTGATTGTATAAGTGAAGGTTTAGAATTCCAATCAGCTGTCGCATTTTGGGTTGTGACGTGTACATCTCAGGACTATATTTAATGAATCAAATGTGAAGTGCTAAAAAAAATGATGAAAACACTCAGAACCATTTACTGAAGTGAAGCAGCAGATAACTTTAATCTTCTGTGATAGTAGAGACGTTTTCCTTTTTCACAGGTTCCGGCGAGTTTTCGCAGCGAATTCGTGAGGGCCAGCCTCTCGGGTTAGTGGGTCATCTTACCTCCACTTCCACTGTCATCCCTGCCTATTCCTCTGCCTGGAGTGGGGACGCACCTGGATCCGGCAGGGTGTGTTCTGGACTGGGTGCCAACTCCGTCTTCTGCAGTTCCAGTGGTTGCAGTTCCTCCAACTTTGATTCTATCTTCTTCTTCGGGGTGGGCAAGCACCTCGAGGGCCGACTAGAGGTGTAATGTTTTTGTACATCATCCGCGTGTAAATTGTGATTGGTGTAGTTGGTGCGTGTAGGTAGGGGACCGGACTCTTCGATTCGTCACAACTTTATTCCAGCTGCTTCAGTGCAGGTCCTGTGTTTTTTCTTTGGGTGGTACATTGATGCAAGAGCGTGGTCAATCAGAGGCAGAGTTTTATGTGGTGATATTGAAAAACACTTACTGTTTTGCCCTTTTTTTTTTAGTTTGTTTTTGTCGTTTTGCATATGTCGAGTGTTCAGCAGGGACTTTGAGTGAGATACTTAAAGTGCAAGATTGGGTTTCGGGTCACTTGAACAATTTCAGTGTTTTGAATGAGATTTGGGGATTGAGTTTGGGTGTACGGATAGTCTGACACCTGTAGAGAAAATTCAGTATAAGGAATACAGCTTGGAAAGAAGGAGGGGTGTACGCTAAAGCATCAAGTGGGCATCTCGGGTTCGATGGAATATCAACCTTGTTTGATGTTTCAGTCCAGGATTTCCAGGTGATGTAGTTCCTAATCTTTGCTCCTTCTGGTGTTGGCCTCCAGTGGGCTGAGGTGTGTGAGAGTGCCTTTTGAGGGAAGGATCCCTACATGTGAATGCGCAGCACATGAGTGCACAGGCATGCATAAGGGGCCATGTGATGATGGTCGCACACTGGTGTCATTAGTGTATTTGGATTCCTTTTTTACTTTGA
Organism: Conus betulinus; assembly: GCA_016801955.1. Lineage (NCBI taxonomy): Eukaryota > Metazoa > Mollusca > Gastropoda > Neogastropoda > Conidae > Conus > Conus betulinus. The sequence continues at coordinate 36,461 of JADBJO010016108.1, read as the reverse complement.
TTTTTTTTTTTTGCGTGTGAGGTAAAATTGTGTGTATGTGCTGGATGTAAATATCCTGGTGTTTCATCTGCTATTGTGTTGGTGAGACATATATATGACGTATAAATAACGGTACGTTTGTAGATTACAACATAATAACACACACACACACACACACACACATACACACATACACACGCACGCACGCACGCACGCATGCACGCACACACACACACACACACACACACACACACACACACACACACACACCCACACACTTTGAATTTGCCATTACAGTAAAAGTTAAAACAATGCAGAATGAGGAAAAGTAAAAAGCTTAAACTCACCATACTGCAAGAGTAATGAATGAATGAGTTCATGTTTAGATAAACGAATATTAACACAAGTGATGATGGTTGCGCATTGGTGTCATTATTGCATTTGGATTCCTTTTTTGCTTTGATTGTTGCTTTTTTTTTTCTTGCGTGTGGGTAAAATTGCGTGTATGTGCTGGATGTAAAGATCTGCTATTCTGTTGGTGAGACTGCGTGTGTGAATGCAAATAAAGCCTTCTGTTTGTGTACCATATTTCCCTTTGTCTGTGTGTTTGTTGTGTGGCGTTCGTACTCTCGGGTAAAAGGGGGAGGGTGGTTATAAAGGGGGCTATATTCATACATATATCCTTGTCTACTGTCTTATGCAGTGACAATATGGTGGAGATGCAGGGTAACCTGTTAGGGTCATTTAGGACATAATTTCTTTGGGTGTCAAAAAAAAGAAACAAAGAAAATAGGGATCTGTTGTGTGTTTAGTTTGTGATAGGAACTTGATATAGGAATAGTAATTGTAGCGCGTGGGTGGTTGGAGGGAGCGCGCCGTTAGTAGGGAGGAAATGTGGTTACTTGGCAATTCTACTGACATAGTTGCCAGGTAACATTGTCTCGTTTTGTCTCGGTTTGGTGCAACCAAGGTATGAATGGTATGCTTGTGTGTTTCTCTCTCTTTTCCAGTTACATATATTTATGAGTGTTGGAATATATTGATGATCACAGTAATATTTGATGATGTGAAATGTTGAAATGAAATGTTTCAAATGTTGATCATTAATTTGCTCGGAGCTGAACCGTGCCGGGGAGTGTTGGAAGATGGGTGTTTGGGTAAGGCACTGTGAAGTTGCCAGGTACTAACTGTATCCATTTAGCCCGTGGACAATCGGAGATATTCGCTGTACGATGGAAAGAGAGTGGATGTTCTCTTGTAAGAAGTTTTGAGCTTAAGAAATTCTGGTTTTCTTGGGTTGAGTCTTGATAGTCCGTCGAAATGGCGTAAGGAACCGATTGCAAGCTTAGGTCTCAAGGTACCGTAAGTCCGGTTAAGTCAGTCGAGGAGAAAGGGGATGTTTCGACTCCTGTGAAGCAGCCAGGGGGTACTCCCATGTCCCGTACACTTTGGCTGGTAAGCCTGGGTTAGGAGAGTCTCCAGGGGGTGCTGCTAAGTTTGTGTCAGCTAGCAGTCCTGTTGTTCAGTACTACTCACGCCTTGGGATGGAGTTAGGGTTGAGTAAGGTGGAACTGGCCCAGTTTATTGCTGACAATGTAGCAACGGATGCAGAAAGAAGAGAAGAAAAAAGACGAGGATAAGATTGCTTTCCAGAAGTCGAGAGAGGTCCAGGAGATGCCTACCAGACAAGAGGTCGCGGATGCCTGGAGGAAAGTCGACCAGGATGACATAGCATTAAGGAAATTAGAATTGGATGTCAAGCAACGTCAAACGACGTCAATCAACGTCGGGCGAGTGAAATCGTGTCTTTGAAACAGGATAAGTTGAGACTGAAAGAGCAAGAGTTAAAGGAGGCGAGCGAGAGGGCTGAAGAGGAAGCAGCAACAACCATGTGGTGATTGATCCTTTAACAGATACTGATGACGTGGACATGTATTTAGCTCATTTCGAGCAAGTTGCCACGTTGTGCTGCTGGAAAAGAACTTCATGGTCCTCTAGACTAATAGCTCTTTTGAGAGGGAAGACGAGAGATGCTGTTCTGCGACTTAATGCGGTTGATGTTGCAAGCTTCGACCATGTGAAGAAAGCGCTTTTTAGAGTATTTCCGTTTAGACGGAAGAAGTTCAGGGGAATGAAGAAGGATGTAGGAGAAACGTTTCAGCAGTTTTTAGACCGGTTAAAGTCTTGTTTCAGTCTGTGGTGTGCTGCAGCTGGGAAAGACGAAACCAAAGCTGAGGACTTGAAAGATATCGTTTTCGAGGAACAGATGTATGGAACCTTTACTCCTGACTTTGTCACGGAAGTGCGTCGAGCCTGTCCGAAGAATGCTGAAGCAGTGGCCTTGGAAGCAACTCGGCTAGCAGAAGCATAACAGATAGAATGAGAGAGCAGAAGAGGCCCATCTGTAATATGTGACACTCATGAGGTAAAACCGAAGTACTTAGGGGGTAAAAATCAAGGCATTTCCAGCGAAAAGAAGGACCAGGGGATAGCAGGAGAGAGTAACCTTAGCGGGGTTCAGCCAGCGATCAGTGCTGCACCCAAAGGGGCACCTAGGCAGGGAATGATTTTCTATGCGTGCAAGCGGCCAGGCCATGTCCAGCGTAACTGTCCGAATCTTGGGAGTGCTGCTATCCAATATGTATCATGTCTTGAAAAACCATATACTCAGAGGCTACCCCTACGCTGTGTGTACCGTGCTCCAGGAAACCTTTCAGTCCGAGATATAGGATGAGGGTCGGAGAGTCATGGGCAAGTGGTATCAGAGACACAGGAGCATCGCAGACCGTGGTCACGGCGAGGCTGGTACCATGTGATGCCTATACAGGGAGGACTCAGACGGTTATATTGGCTGAATCCAGGTGTCGTAGTGTACTACCTGTGGTCCGTGTGTACATGGACACGCCGTACTTTGAGGGAAAGATTGAGGCTCTAGTAATGGAGGATCCAGTTGTGGAGGTGTTGGTGGGGAATTACATATGCTGTGAGGGACAGCATCATCCTGAGAGAGTCCCAGTATACCCCATCAGGGAGACAAACTCTTCGGAGAATGTCAGCAGTCAGATACACCCTCACGTCGCTGTGTTGACTCGTGCTCAGGTCAGGACCCAGGACAGGCCTGCTCAACTTTGTCTTTAAAGGAGCAAGTGATGGCTGTCTCGAAAGACGAGCTGATTCGGGGGCAGGGGCAGGATGATAGCCTTGTACATGCCAGGAGAGCTGCAGAGGAAAAGTTAGTGTTCCATCCCCACGGAAATAGGGCCTCCTTCTTGTGGAAAGACCGAGTTCTTCTGCGCAAGTACGAGTGTGAGAGCGGAATAGCAACCCAGGTTTGTGTGCTGAAGTCCCTAAGGAAGACCATATTAACTCTTGGACACGATATTTGTATGGTTGGACACTTGGGGGGGTAACAAGACAAAGGAGAGAATATTCCCATACTTCTATTGACCTGGGATGTGTGGTGACGTAGGCAGATATGTGAAGTCATGTTTAAAGTGCCAACATACCTTGGATAAAGGACGAATCAGCCCTACATCATGGTGTGAAGTCCAGAGTGTGAGGAGGCGTCCCGAAGCTGAAAGATTGTTTCTGCACGCCGCCCGTATGCCATTCACCAGTTCCAGGATGTCTTCACAGACTTGCCAGGGTCTACTACATTGGAGGCGTGCAAACTCAAGCTGAATTCAACCATTCCAGGTTGTAGTGGAGGCAATTCCGGGACGTGAAAATGTGGTTGCGGATTTCTTGAGTCGTATGGAGTAAGGGCTCTGTGCCGAGAGCTTAAAGCAGTAGAGGTAGAGAGGGTTTATTGTTTATTTTCCAGATGCTGTAACACTAAGGACTTGTTCGTGCGTTCCTTCAGATTTTTTATTTGAAGGTATACTTTAAATCTTGGGGGAAGGGTATTATCACGCACGAACTGGTTACAGGTCGCCTCAGCGACAACTGTGGAGTGTGGCCCGTCCGTTTGTGGGTGGGCAGTGGACATGAAGTGCGTGAATCCTGCTGGGAGTATGCTAAACTGTCAACTCTTGGAGGAGAGAAGGAGGAGAACGCATAGACTCGCCGGAATAGTGGGTTTTACGTGCGTAAACGAACGCTCGTGGAACTGGAGTTCTTTGATGTGACCAGGGGAATTCCGTGCATGTGAGTGCTATCTTGTGAGTTTCCGAGGTGAATTCGGAGTGTTGTCGTGTGTCTGCAAGTCAGTACGAATTGAGGCTTCATCCACAAAGGGTTGGGTTAGCCTAGTGCTTAAGTTTATTTCTGCTGTTGAGGCAGGGGTTCTGGGTATGCCCTCGACTGACCTGAACTGTGAATGGTACTGGTAGTCACTAACGGTCGGTTTGTTCGTTGGAGTAAATATGATTTATGATCTTATTGAACCATTGTGTCTTTGAGATTTTGATGGAGACTGAAGTCGTAGAAATATAACCTGGATGGTATAATCACTGTCTTGAAGGAATGGTTACAATTACGTTCGCGGCCATTGATGGAAATGGAAAGTCAATGGAGCTGGTTTAAATTTGTGATGGAAAAATTCTGATGAGGGAGGAAGAGGAGGCTGCTGCCAGGTTGGCTATCCTTTTGGGAGAGAAGAAAAGAACGAGGATAAGATTGCTTTCCAGAAGTCGAGAGAGGTCCAGGAGATGCCTACCAGACAAGAGGTCACAGATGCCAGGAGGAAAGTCGACCAGAATGACATAGCATTAAGGAAATTAGAGTTGGAGCTCAAGCAACGTCAGGCGACGTCGGGCTAGTGAAATCGTGTCTTCGAAACAGGAAAAGTTGAGACTGAAAGAGCAAGAGTTAAAGGAGGCGAGCGAGCGAGAGGCTGAAGAGGAAGCAACAACCATGTGGTGATTGATCCTTTAACAGATACTGATGACGTAGACATGTATTTAGCTAATTTCGAGCAAGTTGCCACGTTGTGCCGCTGGAAAAGAACTTCATGGTCCTCTAGACTAATAGCTCTTTTGAGAGGGAAGACACAAGAGATGCTGTTCTGCGACTTAATGCGGTTGATCTTGCAAGCTTCGAGAAAAAAATGTTAATGTCAGGGTGGCTGATTGTATAAGTCAAGGTTCAAAATTCCAAACAGCTGTTGCATTTTGGGTTGTGACGTGTACATCTCAGGACTATATTTAATGAATCAATGTGAAGTGCTAAAAAAAAATGATGAAAACACTCAGAACCGTTTACTGAAGTGAAGCAGCAGATAACTTTAATCTTCTATGGTAGTAAGACGTTTTCCTTTTTATCAGGTTCCGACAAGTTTTCTTGATTTCTCCTGCACAGCGAATCCGTGAGGGTTGGCCTGTTGGGTTGGTGGGTTGTCTTACCTCCACTTCCACTGTCATCCCTGCCCATTCCTCTGTCTGGAGTGGGGATGCACCTGGATCCGGCAGGGTGTGTTCTAGACTGGGTGCCAACTCCATCTTCTGCAGTTCCAGTGGTTGCAGTTCCTCCAACTTCGAGTCTATCTTCTTCGGCGTGGGCAAACACCTCGAGGGCCGACTAGAGGTGTAATGTTTGGTACATCATCCGCGTGTGAATTGTGAGTGTGTAATTGGTGGTGCGTGTAGGTAGGGGACCGGACTCTTCGATTCATCACTACTTTCTTCCAGCTGCTTCGTCTCAAACGCTTCAGTGCAGGTCTCGTGTTTTTTTCTTTGGGTGGTACACTGATGTGCGTGGTCAATCAGAGACAGACTTTTACGTGGTGACATTGAAAAACACTTCTTTTATTTTTTTTTTTTTTTTTTTTGGGGGGGAGAGGTTGAGTCTGTTTTTGTTGTGTGCATGTGTCGAGTGTCCAGCAGGGACTTTGAGTGAGATACTTAAAGTGCAAGATTGGGTTTCGGGTCACTTGAACAATTTCAGTGTTTTGAATGAGATTAAGGGGATTGAGTTTGGGTGTATGGATAGTCTGACACCAGTAGAGAAAATTCAGTATAAGGAATACAGCTTGGAAGAAGGAGGGTGTACGCTAAAGCATCACGTGGGCATCTCGGGTTCGATGGAATATCAACCTTGTTTGATGTTTCAGTCCAGGATTACCAGGTGATGTAGTTCCTAATCTTTGTTCCTTCTGTTGTTGGCCTTCAGCGGGCTGAGGTGTGTGTGTGTGTGCCTCTTGAGAGAAGAGTCCCTACATGTGAATGCGCAGCACATGAGTGCACAGGCATGCATAAGGGGCCACGTGATGATGGTCGCACACTGGTGTCATTAGTGTATTTGGATTCCTTTTTACTTTGATTTTTTTTTTTTTTGCGTGTGAGATAAAATTGTGTGTATGTGCTGGATGTAAAGATCCTGGTGTTTCATCTGCTATTGTGTTGGTGAGACATATATATGACATATAATACGGTACGTTTGTAGATTACAACATAATAACACACACACACACACACACACACACACACACACACACACACACACACACGCACGCACGCACGCACGCACGTACGCATGCGCGCGCGCGCGCACGCACACACACACACACACACACACACACACACACACACACACACACACACAACACACACACACACACTTTGAATTTGCCATTACAGTAAAAGTTAAAACAATGCAGAATGAGGAAAAGTAAAAGCTTAAACAAACCATACTGCAAGAGTAATGAATGAATGAGTTCATGTTTAGATAAACGAATATTAACACGACATGGAACTGTCAATTTCCGCACGCTGTTTTCATGCTGTGAAAAGTCACGGTAGTTTTAATGTGCATTATTAACATACAATGTATAATGATGCCAAACCTTATGTATAGCACTAATAGTGACTTTTGCTTGAACTTGGAATCAGCAGATAATTCAATTGATTTTTTTTTAACTTCTGGTTAAATGATGTATGTAACTATACTGCGCTTGCCAGCGAAAGAAATGAATGAATCCAAATGTGTTACTTCCGTGGACTATAACTGAAATTAAGAGATTATCCAACAGCAAATGCAACATCAAAAACGCAACTGAATTCCTGTTGAAGTTCTGATCAGGACTCATCTTTATTCGGACGATTCTGTAAACATCTGAAAACAAACATTAGGCATAGCAAAGGAGTGTACGTAATTAAACGAGTCGCGCTCTACTGAAGTCGATGGCGGTGTGCTTTACTTCTACAGAAACAAAGTAACGTTCAACCAGTACCTTGCAAAACAATGTCCTATTGAAAACGAAGACAACATTGTTTCCAGAACGATAGAATAGAGTGGATCCATGATACCGCTTGATTATTATTACTGAAAAACGTCATATAGTATGTATGTATTTGTGTAAATGTATACATATGTATTTACACATATACATATATAAAAAAAAAGTAACTAAAGTCTTTTTTTTCAATTCTGAATGTAATTAAATACAGCTTGTTGTTCTTGTGCTTTTTTGTTTTGGATATAGATAGATAGATAGATAGACAGATAGATAGACAGATAGATAGACAAACAGATAGATAGATAGATAGATAGATAGATAGATAGATAGATAGATAGATAGATAGATAGAGAGATAGATAGATAGATAAAGAAAGAAATCGAACCGTATTTTTTACATAACGAACTTTTGATCGTTCCATCAGATGTAATCTGGAAGCCATTAACACAGCTCTCTAAACGTCACTTTCTAGAGTTGAATTTTCCTTCATTTTGAGAACGGCTGATGTAAAAACTGCATCTATAAAGGATGAATGATGAAAATGCTAAAACTATCGCCCTTTTTCACTGTTGAGTTGTACTAGTATATTTTGGGGGTATGTGCTGGAATGACATCTTTTGGGATATCTTGCTGGAAACAACACACAGCTCAGTGTGGCTTTATTACAAATTATTCAACAGCTTGTCAATCTTGAGTGGTTATGATGACTCCTGTGAGTTTCTGAACTCTAAAATCACCACCCAAACGATCTTCTTTGACGTGTTAAAGCTTTCAGTAAAGTGTGGCTCCAAGGACCCACATATAACATGTCTTCAGCAACAGGTATCAGTCGATAACTACTTGACTGGCTCTGTGAATATTTACGAGAATGCACACAGGCAGTTGATGAAAAGGACACAACGCACTGGACCTATTTCTGTTACATGGTGTTCCCAAGGCTTTGTTCTTCGGCCTGTTATTACTCCTCATACGAATATATAAATGACATTGCAAAGGATTTTAATGTATCATAAAACTGTTGGCAGACGATACTAATATGTTTCTGGAATTAGAAAAAAAACTCATATTCGAACAGAAATACTAGTCTCTGATTCTGTCTAACTTTCTTACTCTCTATATAGACATTCTAGGTATCATGATGAGAGAAAAAAAAAACCCAATGATATATTGTTGCTCTAAATTGTCAGTCAAATTAAAAACTCAAGTTTCAGGGAGTCAACTATCTTCAAAATCCGTAAAATAAAAGATGGCTTTGGTTTAAGATTAATTCACACGGTTATACTACAACTGTAACTTGAACGAAATGGTCATACTGTGTCAATTTAGTGCACTTTTAGTAATAACTATATGGATTTTGTAGAACACTTTTGATGGGACTGTAGTTATTAGGTTTTGGATTTCTGTTGAAAAGCTATTCAACGGGAAACGTGGAACCTTAAACCTTGAACCTGAAACTGTCACGAGATTTGAAATTTTTGGTATAGATGTACATCTAAAGAAAGATGATTTTTTTTTGTGTTTTGTTGGAAAATTTATAAGTAAAAAAATAAATGAATATCAAATTATACAATTTCACCAAATGTAGAAAGCTTCATAAATAGAAAATGTTAAATTCAAGATACAAGAACACAACGATTATCCAAAATACTACTACAAACTGACCGTTTTACGGATTCTTTGCTAAGATACTTTATCGTAGTGCAAGTTTACATTCAAAATGGACAGGATTCTTTTCTAAAATATGGCACCATGATACTAGCAACTTAAGTGAGTTTTGAACGCATACCTGTACATGCTGTAATACTTGTTTTCCTTAATCATAGTGAGCCGTCTATTGTCACAGTTGAACTTAAGATAGAAGAACACAACGATTAAATAGATAATTTACAAACTGTCTATTTACAGATTCTTTGCTAAGCTATTTTACAGTAATGCAAGTTTACATTCAAATGGATTAGATTCTTCACTAAAATATGGCATCATAATACTAGCAACTTAAGTGAGTTTTTAACCCACACCTGTACATGCTGTATATGTTTTTTAATTATAGTGAACTACCTGTTGTCGCAGTTTTTACATATTCTTATGACCTTTCTACACATCTGCACATGTATCTTCATATTGCATGAGGTGTACACTCTTCTTTTTTCCTGTTTGTTATAGTCTATGATGTTAATTTGTATTCATTAAAAAAAAAACAAACCAAAAAAAAAAAAACTTTCATCTTGAACAGATAACTATTGGGGTACTAAAATGGAAAGTTAAATTCAACCAATCCAAAACAGAGCCCATGACAATTTCTGATCAATTGATGCTGCGAACATTTCCGTTGAAATTTGGAGACGTACGTCATGAAAAAGAATCACACGAATACTTTGGATCATTATCTAAATAACTGTTAACTGGATTCTCATATATCTCTCTCTCTCTCTCTCTCTCTCTCTCTCTCTCTCTCTCTCTCTCTCTCTTCTTCTTCTTCTTCTTCTTCTTCTTCTCTCTTCTGTCTTTCTCTCCCTCTCTCACAGTGTGTGTGTGTGTGTGTGTGTGTGTGTGTGTGTGTGGAGTGCGGTGGAGGTTGGGGTTGGGGAGCTGGGGAGTTAAGGAGTGATGTGTGGATGAGGGTGTATGTGTTGTGCGCTGCTCTCCTAGCAGCCTGATCTGCCCTCTCATTAGAAAATAGTCTGCAGTGTGAAGGCACCAAACATTAGATGGTACTAATTCCTTTGATAGACAACTGGTGCATTATTTGCTCTATTTCTGTTATTATCTCTAATCGTGTTTTTTATATTGGTGATCTAAGGGCATGTTAGACAGAATTAGAGTCTACACAAAATAATATTTCACAAACATTTATCGGGAGGCCTGCAAGATAATGTAAGGCCATAAGTATGGCTACTAGTTTAGCAGTAAAAATTGAATAATGTGTACCCATGCGATAACGCTCTTCTATTTTCAATGAAGGAATCACAAAGGCTGCACCTGTTTTGCCCATTTCGATAATACATCCATATATATATATATATAAATATATATGGGTGTATGGGGTGTCATGGAGGGACAGTACCTCTAGTGGGGGGTCTTGCCATGTCCTTTTCAGGACAGCTCGTCCACTATTGGCTCCCACATGGCATTCAACTCTCATCAGTGGCTGCCCGTAGCTGTAGCATGCACAGCGGCCACACCCCAGGCAACAGCTTTGGCAGGCTGGCTGAACCTGATGAGGGTAGCCGACGGGTTTCAAACCCTCGGTGATTTCAGGACTTGCTCACCCTAGCATGTGAAGTTTGTTTCCGGCGGACAAGGCGGAGGAAATCATGTGACTGATTCAACGGCTTGGAGGGCGGTTTCAACAACGCACTGTGGAGTGTGAAGGGCACGTCAGAGCACGGAAGAAGACCTGGCCATCCACTGCAGCCAAGGAGGCCCCCAGTCGTAACAATTCTTTGTGCCACTGGACTCTGGCTTCTGCGGCCGAGAGGGTGGGGGGTGTTCCAGTGTAATAGCTTCCCCACCAAAACCAACTCACGCACAGCTTTTTTGTGCAGATCCCCCTTTCTTTCCCCAAACCAATCCCCTCATACGTCCCTCCTCTGACTCAGAAAGTCCTGTGGCGACGGGGGCGGCGGACGAAGCGACATGTAGCGGTTACTAGCGGTTACTACTGGCCTACACGTAGCGGCCTGGGACAGATGGTCGCTCTCCATTGTACCCGGGGCAGCAGTGGAGTTCGGTAGCATCCCAGGTGTCTGAGCAGCCCTTTTCAGGACAGTACTGCTCTCACCCTAGTAAGGGAAGGGACTAGAAAAAGTGTCCTAAAAATTGCCTGCCCTATAACTAGCTGGCCAGCATGCCGCAGCTGGCAGTTAACCCTCTTAGCGGTCGAAAAGAAAAAGAGGAAGAAAAAGACTCATTATCGGTGCATGGAACGTGCGCACATTGCTGGATAGAGAGGACACAACATGGCCTCACAGAAGAACTGCTCTTGTAGCCAAAGAGCTGGCGCGATACAGGATTGACATCGCTGCGCTCAGCGAGACTCGCTTTGCTGGGGAGGGAGCAATCTGTGAACCAGAGGGAGGCTACACTTTCTACTGGAAAGGAAAAGCAGAAGATGACGACAGACAGCATGGAGTTGGATTTGCCATCCGCAACACTCTGCTACACCAACTTCCTGATCTCCCACCGGCATCAACGAACGACTGATGAAACTGCGCTTCCCCGTCGGTCGCTCCAGGCATGTCACCATCATCAGTGCCTACGCCCCCACACTCACAAGCTGTGAGGAAGACAAGGAGAGATTTTATGAAACCTTGGACTCTCTTGTGAAGTCTACTCCTGCAAGCGACAAGCTAGTAGTCCTAGGGGACTTCAACGCAAGAGTGGGGACAGATCACCAGAGCTGGGAGGGAGTTCTGGGTTCCCAGGGAGTCGGCAAGATGAACAGCAACGGGCTACTGCTCCTGACTGTGTGTGCTGAGAACGGTCTCACCATCACCAACACCCTCTTCAGACTGGCCAACAAACACAAAAACCACGTGGATGCATCCAAGGTCCAAGCAGTGGCATCTTATAGACTATGTCATTGTTCGACGGCAGGATACACGAGACGTGATGATCACCAGAGCCATGCGAGGAGCTGAGTGTTGGACAGACCACCGTTTAGTGAGGGCGGTCTTCAATTTTCACATAGCCAGAGTCCCAACGCAGGAAGCCCAAGGCTGCTCGATCAAAATTCAACATCTCAAAACTGCAGAATCCTTTTGTAAAAGAGAAATTCCAAACTCACCTAGATGAGACTCTGACTGCTCAGGGATCCGCTGACTGGAGACCCAACAGAACAATGGAACCAGTTCAAACAGACGGTGACAGAGTCAGCAAAGCCACTCTAGGCCTCAAGAAGCGTGTCCACCAGGACTGGTTTGATGAAAAAATGAAGACATCAACAAACTCTTAGAAGAGAAACACACTGCCTATATCAACTGGCAGAACGATCTATCCTCCATCTCCAAGAAGGATCGCTTCAAGCACCTCCAGAGCAAAGCCCAGAGAGAACTGCGCACAATGCAAGACAGCTGGTGGGACAGGAAAGCTGATGAGGTTCAACGATATGCCGACCTGAATTACTCCAAAGAGTTCTTCAACTCGCTCAAGGCTGTCTACGGACCACAGAGACCCAGCACCCCCCCACTCCTGTCTGCAGATGGCAAGACCCTGCTGAAAGACAAGGACAGCATCACACAACGTTGGAGGGAACATTTCTCCACATTATTCAACAGACCGTCCACAGTCGACTCTTTAGCCTTGAACGCTATCCCGGAGAAGCCTGCCCTGGAAGAGCTTGATCTTCTCCCCAGCCTCGAGGAAATCACTAAGGCAGTGAAGCAGACGTGCAGTGGTAAGGCACCAGGCATATAGGTGGCGCTGCACGAGTAGCGACGCTGTGGTCGATTGTCTGCGAATTTGTTATCTTTTAGGGCTGTTGTGCTTTGTGTTTGGATTTGGAACTGTGCACGATGATTTATAAAGTGTTCAAGATGAAAAGTGTAAACCCAGCAAGTTTGTGTGCTTTAATGACTGTGATATCTTTTCTGTTGAATTTGTGTGATAGTGCAGTTTCGCATTTCCAACATGGCGGACATGTAAACAATGCAGGTATGTTTTATACCCGTGAAACACTTTTAAAATTCAGACACTTAGCAGACACCAGCGGTCACCCATTTCATTTATTTCCACCAGACATTTTATCAGCAAGTTTCAAGAAACAATCAAGTAAAGACAACCAGAAAGACAGCAAATCAAGCAAGCAGAAGAGAGGACAGAGAGGGGGGGTGAGAAACAGACTGAAAAATAACGGTACTTACACCCCCCTCCCGTCAATCGTTTTAGCCAACGTCCAATCGATCAGACCAGTTTCACAGAACAATAATTTTGATGAACTGCAAGCAAGCGTACGTCATTTAAACGAATTTAGAAATGCGAATGTGCTGTGTTTTTCTGAAACCTGGCTGAGCGAAGAAATAACAGACGACATTTTAGCTTTGGACGGATTGGTGTGCCACTGAGAATGGACAGAGACAAGCGCGTGACTTTTAGCAGTGTCACTGCGACCGAAATACCTGCCACGTGAGTTCGGACAGCTCTTCATGAGTGTTGTTTACGTGCCACCATCCGCAATAC
>JADBJO010016108.1:0-19439 GCA_016801955.1 Conus betulinus | reverse complement strand
ACAAAAGCTGTTGTTCTCACTAGTCTCCTCTAAACTCGCTAGATGACGTCTGTGCAACGCTGTACCGGAAGACTGTGTAAAAGACAATCTGAAGCACAGCTACACACCTGCAAAAAACCTAGAGGTTTGTGCCCAAGTCAGAGCAGTATGGCGAAGTCTAACCAGGAAGGCCCAGGAAGAATTTGAGACAACCGCCACAACCACATAATTAATACAAGAGAAAAACGCAAGGCCTCGGTGTCCACCCTTCCCACATTAGCCACGTTCAAATGCCCCTACTGCCCACGGGTTTTGTGCCTCGAGAATCGGTCTCTCCAATCACACTTGTGCCCATGGGAGTCATCTGCACAGTGGCATTGTCGAAATCGATAGTCTACCACGATAAATATATATATATATATGTGTGTGTGTGTGTGTGTGTGTGTGTGTGTGTGTGTGTGTGTAGAGAGAGAGAGAGAGAGAGAGAGAGAGACAGAAGTGTTGGGGGGGACGTGCGCACATGTGTGTGTGTGTGTGTGTGTGTGTGTGTGTGTGTGTGTTTCCGTGGGTACGCGCGCATGTGTGTGTGTGTGTGTGTGGGGGGGGGGGGGGTACGCGCGCATGTATGTCGTGTGGTGTATGTATGTGTGTGTGCGCGCGCGCGCGCGTGTAGGCTTATGTAGAAAGGGATAGAGGGTCGAAAGCGATATTTGGTAGGTGAAGTCTCTGGTGGGGGAAAGGGGAGGGAGGAGAGTTTGTTGATTTGATACATACAAGGAGACAAGAGGAAGAATAAGGGGAATGAATATGAAAGAAGGTGGGAACTTGGGCAAAGCCATGTTCAAAGGAGTATTCCTAAATACACTGGCATGCACGAAAAATGAATTCGCCTTCAATTGCCGCCATCATGCTTAGCTATGCAGACAGCCTCTGAGAATCGATGCAGGACATTTTGAGTGCGGGGTTTGTGTGCCCGAGCCCAGACAGAGCACCGAACTTGCTATAGAGCTCTCTGTCTGGGCGACGCACCCCAAACGCGCCACACGCAGTGTCTTGCTGTTCGTAATCTGACTGACTGACTGTCACGCACCACCTCCCCCTCACTTTCTCTGTCTCGCTTGTGTGCGTGTGAGCGTCTGAACAATGTGTGGGCTGCTACAGGCATAACTAACAGAGTCCACTGCGCAGTCTCCATGAAGCGATGAAAATCGATTTTAGATGTGCATAAACAAATAGTTCTTTCCCCAAATAGACCTTTGAAGTTTCTTAATGTTGCTAGTAAAGGGTTTCATATTTACATTTTGACTTCCTCTTTTTCACATCACTTTGCTCTTTCCCATCCACTCTCCCATTCTCAGCCTACACCTCCCCCCCCTCCTCCTACCCCCCTTGCAGATCCCTTCTTTATAAACCTTTGTAAAGTCATTTTCATCATGTTTGAGGACTTGTTTACTCGCACTTGTTTTCCTTTCCGTTACTTGTCAATCTTTGCTGTTTTCTTTTTCTTGTTTTTTCTTCTTTTTTTTTTCCTTCTGAAAAAGACTAACAGGTAGAGGTTCGTGACTTCTAGTGTTTGTTACGCTTATTTAGTGGCACAGTGTTTCAACATATATTTTTAGCTCTAACCTAACTTACCACAGGGGTCAGGTAGGATCATATGTGCTCATAGTAGGAGGATGAACAAAGCAGCCAACAGCCAGTGCTTTATATGTTAGTAGGATGAACAAAGCAGCCAACAGCCAGTGCTCATATGTTAGTACGATGAACAAAAGCAGCCAACAGCCAGTGCTCATATGTTAGTACGATGAACAAAGCAGCCAACAGCCAGTGCTCCTATGTTAGTAGGATGAACAAAGCAGCCAACAGCCAGTGCTCATATGTTAGTAAGACAGGGGACAGACAGACACATAGATGACGTCGGCTCAGGTGCGTAGAAGTCAGTGGTTAGTTAGTTAAAAAAAAAAAAGAATGGATGCGAGAGACCTCCACTGTTTCTCCACTGCTGGTCACCTAGCTTCCATACACATGTGATGTCACACTTCTTTGAACGTGTCGGGAATCTTGAATCTTTTGACACAAGTAAGGTATATCGAGAAAGGCGTTATAGCTCTACCCATTACTCTGAAAAACATTCAGTGTGATTCTCTAGAATTGTAGACAGCAAAGGAACAATCAGTGGACATTTAACAAAATCACTAAATCATCTAGCGGCACATTGGATTAAAAAAAAGCAAAGAAACTGGTCAGTTCATGATGACATGCTGACCAGCTGGTGAACCTGTATGGTCAGTTTAAGATGACATGGTGATCAGTAGAGATTAGTGGTCAGTGAGTGAGCCTGTTTTGATCAATTACCTGAAAGAAATGGCTAGTTGATGATAGACGTCACTGGTCAGTTTATGTTGATGTGGTAACAGTTAGTAGAGCTAGGAGGTCAGTTTGTGTTAACATGGCGATCAGTTAGCTGAGCTAAGAGGCCTGTTTATGATACAGTGATAGTCAGTTAGCTGAGCAGATCCAAGTTGTAATCAATTATAGTTGACTAGCTGAGCAGATCCAAGTTGTAATCAACTAGAGTTATTTTAGCTAAGCAAATCCAAAATTGTAATCAGCTATATTTAATTAGGTAAACAGATCCAAGTTGTGATCAACTATAGTTAATTAGGTAAGCAGATCCAAGTTGTAATCAACTACAGTTAACTAGCTGAGCAAATCCAAGTTGTAATCAACTATAGACAATTAGCTGAGCAGATCCAGTTGTAATCAACATAGTTAATTAGCTGAGCAGATCCAGTTGTAATCAACTATAGTTGATTAGCTAGCAGATCCAAATTTTATTTTATGATAGGATTAGGATTATGATCCAGGCAAAATGGTCCAGGTACGATGAAATGGTGATCTGTTAGCAGGGCTAGGTGGGTCATACTAAGCCTGACAGATAGCTAGCAATCATGTCTGTGACCACCATGGAATGATACCTGGTAATTTGGTTGTGTGCAGGCGTTTTAACAATACAAATTTTGGACAGTGACATTGAGACAACTGCTTTCACTGAAAATGTTGGCAACGTATTTCTACAATTCCCTCACCAAAATCAAACAGAAAATGTTGATACACGAAGGACACACTCAGCAGTTGTACCAGCCTACAACATGAGTTTCATGTTTCGACAGCTCATACTCAGAACACATTGCTATGAATGGCAGCAAAGGACGAGTATATTTACAAACCAGTATGAGCAGTAGATGTGAAATCACTCTTCAAGCTCCTACAGAGAAAATCGTGAAAGTGCAAATACATGGCTGCAGTGCATCCTTCATTGTCTCCATAACCTTTTGTGACAGAACAGCGAACTTATGTCGTGACTCGACCACGTATAGATGCTGGCACACACGGTCATTACTTCACCAATATACAGCATATCAAACAAAATGACGCTCAAAGTGATGTGCTATAAGCGTTGTCGAACAGAAACCGCTGAAGTTTCTTTCTCTGTTCCTGCTGTGTTCAAGCCTGAATCAAGTATTGAAGTCATATCTTTATCTCCATCTAAGGGTGAGTAAAATTCATTTCATTTTCATCGGTTCCAAACCTTTCAAAATAATTTTTGCTTCTGTTTTCATGTGATGATTGTAACATCAACATCACCAGCAAACAAATCTAATCATCAACACTTTTATGCACATGCACGCGCGCTCGCGCGCGTGCTAACACACACACACACACACACACACACACACACACACACACACACACACACACACACACACACACACGAACGCACAAACAAATAAACAAACACACACATACAGACACACTCTTACAGACAGGGAGACAGACTCTCTCTCTCTCTCTCTCTCTCTCTCTCTCTCTCTCTCACACACACACACACACACACACACACACACACACACACACACACACACACACACACACACACACACACACACTTAAGACCAGTAAGACAGGTGGATTAACATCAATACCTGCCCATCTTTTGGGGGCCATTATTTCACATATCACTTACAATGACTGACTGACAATTTTGTGTCTACTCTACATTATTGCATGATGAAAACGCCCTGGTGTATTCCTGATGAATCAGCTCACACAATCTATAGCAACAGATATCACATTTGTACACACAAATACACATGCGTTTTTAAACACATCTCAACAGGAACAGCTGATAGAGGACCAGATGCTCAAACGGTCAGTAACGAATAAATGTGACCTGTATAATGAACATTCCTTTTCTCTGAAGTCATCCCAGTAAACAAAATGTTGTTTTTTTTTGTGCAGGTTATGTACAGACCAAAGGCTGGGGTGTCCTCGTCCCCTATTCACCTTTGTCAAAGAGTTGTGTCACCATACAAATACCCCCAGATCATGTCATCCTTATCACTTTCCTTCATGTCAACGTTGGACAAAAGAATCTCTTTGCATATATGCTGGACACTGTGGTCTATGTGTGTTGTAGACCCACTGGAAATAGCATAATCTATCACCAAACATTCCTTTTCCCTGTGAGTGCGATTGCTGATAACCAAAACAAAGACAGCTTATTATCTTTGTATCTCGGCAGGTCTCAAGTACGTATACAGCGATCTGGGTTCAGAGCTCGGTTTTCATTTCATTCTGACAAGCGACAGCCAAGACAGGTGCCTGGTTCAGGGGCAAAGTGGAACTGTTCATCGTCGACATGGCCTACCATGGCTGAACAATTTCCTGTGACTTGATTCCCCAGTGCTCGGAGTCTGAAGACGAGGCTCTTTGTTCCTACACCACTGAAAAATGTGGCCTAAATAAGGTATGGGTAAGAAGAAAATGGTGGAAGAGCGCACTCACCAGGGTTTGAGTATGGTGATCAGGGGAACAGGAAGGAGAAACCAAGCAAGCTTTCTGCTCATAGAGCTATCATCAGGCTTAGAGTTACTGGGTGACAGAGACAGATCTTATATGAGGACTGGCAATAAAAAGAAGAAGGAATGAAACAGAGCTCAGAGACAAAAGGAAGTTAACTGGGATTAAGCAGTGAGTAAGAATCATGAACAAATTAAAGTGGAAAGCAAGAAGGCCTGTCCCCCCAAAAAAAAAAAAAAAAAAAAAGGGAGGGGGAAGGATTAAGGAGAGAATAGAGAAGGGGAAGGGGGTGCCTGAAGCTCAGCTGCTGTCACTGTCTGGTGTTCAGGCTGGCAGGGGCGAGGTACCCCAGTCGTGAAATGATGGATGATTCCATAAAGAGGTGATAGAGTCCACTGGACCGGTTCTGCCAGACAGCAGCCACTCTCGCATGGGTGAAGCTGTGGTAGGGGCTGTTGAAGTGAAAGCCTACGGGATCTTCATACCCCAGCCGCATTGAGGAAAGGTGCTCAGAGAAACGCTCATTCATCAGGTTGCAGTATGTCTCCCCAGTGTATTGCTTTGAACACAAGGTGCAAATAATGACGTACACCAGGTCTACAGATTGACAGTTGAAGCTTGCTAGGACCCTGAACTGGCCAGAAGGACCAGCAACTGGTGCAGCTGTCAACGAATGGACATGTCTTGCACTTTTTGCAAGTGCATGGGTGTGTGCCCAGGGGTTGTGCTCTCGCCTTGCAGACAGAGGCGCGCACTAGATGGTCCCTCAAATTTGTGTCTCTCTTGAAGGCTATCAAGGGTGGTTTTGGGAGGGTTTCTTTCAGTTTGGGGTCAATTTGGAGGAGCTGGAAGTTGTTGAGAAGGATGTTGCAGACAAGGAGGTTGTGGGTGAAAGGTGAGCACAGCCACTGTATGGTCTGCTTGATCGTCTGAACGATCAGCAGAAGTCAACGTCTGACTGCGAGGAACAGCAGTGGCACGCTCCAAGGCAGCCTGGACCAATTGCTGAGGGTACTGGCGTGTCAGCAAGAAGGACTTCATCCGTTCAGCCTGGTGCTGGAAGTCAGTGTCACTGCTGCACAGCCTGCAAAGTCGAAGAAACTGGGAGAAGGGAATGCTATCCTTGCATTTCCGAGGGTGGCTGGAGGTATACAAAAGGTATGAGTGAGAGTCGGTGTCCTTGTAGCAAATACTGGTAGAAAGGCTGTTGGAGTCAGAAAGGATAGTGATCTGAATGTCGAGAAAAGAGACTGAAGAATCTGAAATGCAGTGGGTGGGTGTATTTCAGAGCCGGATGGAAGCTGGACATAAAGTCCACGAACTGATTGAGGGAATCTATGGAACAGCAGGCCAGTCCGAGACAGTCGTCAATGAACCGCCTGTAAAAATCAGGTTTCTCACCTGTATACTGGCTCAAGACTTGTTCTTCCACGTAGTCCCCAAACAGACATGCAAAGCTAGGACCCATTTTGGTCCCCATGGCCACTCCGCCCTGCTGCAGAAAGTGGTCCCCATCAAAGGCGAACGAATTCAGGGTGAGGACCAGTTCAGTGAGGCGCAGAATGGTGGGGATGTGGAGGTTCAGGGCACTCCTTTGGAGGAAATGGCGTACTGCCTGTAGGCCGTCATTGTGGGGGATGTTAGTATACAGAGAGACGATGTCCATGGTGAACACATGCCTCTCTGTACAGCCGTTTGGAAAGGAGAAGTCCTCCGGGAGATTGAGGGCGTGTGTGGTGTCCTTCATATAGTGGGCAGTGCTGACACAAGTGGCTGAAACACACTGTCCAGAAAGTCAGAGATGAGTGCTGTGGGGCAGGAGCAGGCAGACACAATAGGCGTCCTGGCGTGTTAGTTAGACTTGTGGATTTGGGCAGGAGGTAAAACAGGGCTCTCTGGGTTCTTGGATCACAGCAAATTGAGCCTCACATGGAAGATGACCTTCGTTGATAGAGGCCTTGATTGTGTTTCTAGCCAAGGCGTTGTCTGGCTTGGTTGTACATCAGGGACTGGGCTGTAGAAGACGGTGTGTTGACAGCTGTGTGACCTGGCTTGCTGGATGTACAAGTCTCTCCGCCACACCACAACTGCTCCACCTTTAACTGCAGGCTTCATCACAATGTCTGTCTGGTCCTTCAGTTCCTGTAGGGCTGTCTGTTCTGCAGGGCTGAGGTTGGAATGGCGAAGGGGCTTAGGTTTTAACTGGCAGATCTGGTTGGTGCAGACGTCAATATATAGTAGTCTAGAAAGGGAAAGGCACCGGTTTTGGGAGCCAATGGCTGGAGGGAAGCAATGTCACTAACATCTTGGGATGGAAAGTCACAGACAGAGGCATTTTCAAAATGGGCTGCCAGACGCAGTCGCCGAAAAAAAAAAACGCTTGCAGAGGAACAGTGTGCTGGCCCAGTTGGTTGTTGGCTGCAGGGGCACAAATTAGAGTCTCTTGATAACAACTGGTGTTGGCCCTCTGTCAACTCCAAGTCAGGGGAGATGGTGACAACCAGATGGGGGTTCACTGCAGGGGCACTGGAAGGAGGACACTTTCTGTTTGAGAGGGCCAGTAGTTTTTTTTTTCTTTGTTTCAGTCATAGAGGCATATAACTTTTGGTTGGCAGACCGTATGGTAGAGATATAAAAAGCTTGAGGTGTGACGATCCAGTATATCATGAAGTTGGTACTTCAAACGGGTGAGGGTGTGGTTGATGGATTTCACACGACAAAGATACGTATTCACTGTTTCTTGCATAAGCTGAAAACTGGCTGAGCGTGGGATACGTTCCATGGTAGACTTACTGGTAGAGGGGTTGAATTTCAACTGAAAACCCATAGGAAGAAGTGTTTTTATCAGACAATACTGTGTGAAGTTGATGTGGCTGGTCTGTCTGTCTGGTCTTTTCCAGAGTGGAGCGCAGATAGCTAACTCCAACACACTGAGGTATAGTTGGCAGAGTTCTCAACTGAGCCAGGGCAGAACCAGAAACTTGGGAAGTGACGGGCATGATGAAGACAAAAGCTTAAAATCAAGAGTAGATGAGGAACAGGAGAAGGAGGGCAGGTCGCAGTCGGTGTTCGGGAAGTGCGTTGTTGGCAAAACAATAGATGACTGCACGATCACATTTGAAGGAAAAGGAGGTAATGGTGGCGTATGTCTGTCCCTATACCACTGAAAAATGGGCCTAAATAAGGTATGGGTGGCGTGTGTCTGTCCCTATACCACTGAAAAATGTGGCCTAAATAAGGTATGGGTGGCGTGTGTCTGTCCCTATACCACTGAAAAATGTGGCCTAAATAAGGTATGGGTGGCGTGTGTCTGTCCCTATACCACTGAAAAATGGGCCTAAATAAGGTATGGGCGGCGTGTGTCTGTCCTTAGGCCACTGACAAACGTGGCTTATTTAATGTAAGGGTGGAGTTTGTCTGTCCCTAGACCACTGAAAATGTAGCATGGGTGGGGGTAGGTCTCTGACAAATGTAGCTTTAGTAAGGTACCGGAACGTGTGTATTCATTACAGATGGGAATTTCGTTTTTTTTTTTTTCCAAACTCTGGAATATACATGAACCTAACCCCAAACCTTTTCATAACCAGATGCTTG
This sequence comes from Conus betulinus, assembly GCA_016801955.1. Lineage (NCBI taxonomy): Eukaryota > Metazoa > Mollusca > Gastropoda > Neogastropoda > Conidae > Conus > Conus betulinus. Next base: position 11,003 of record JADBJO010016108.1, on the reverse strand, counting down.
CTTAACCCAAACCCTAACCTATTGCCATATCCTTATTAAATTGAACCACACCCATTTTCTGCCTGTTTTATTTGACAAGCGGCCTGGGCTCAAAACGTCATGTTCTTTTACTCCAAAGGATTTTTTTACAACAAACAAGTTACTTTTTATGGAGTAAGAGAGAGAGAGACAGACAGACAGACAGACAGACAGACAGACAGAGAGACAGACAGAGAGAGACAGAGAGAGAGAGAGAGAGAGAGAGAGAGAGAGAGAGAGAGAGAGAGAGAGAGAGAGAAGATGTTTCTATCACCACATATTGTTTGAAGAAGGTTTGCTATTATCCTTCTCAAATTACAAATGAATCAAGTTACATAATGTGTTTGGTCAGAGAAGCATTTAAACTCAGTTGCTGGAACCTAGTTCCTGAAAAGAAAAAAGCATTACTTTTGAATGAATAATCCTAACTCTGCCCCGTTTACCCCTAAACAGAGACTCATTGGTTAGTTACATTCAGGTTTTAGATTGCCTCTGATGGCCTCTCCAGTGTATTTGATGGCTCTAGATCGTAGACTCAAAGAAACTCAATTAATTTCACGTCAGCATCAATGACGTTTTTACGCATGCGGGTACACAAAGAAACCACCTCCACCTCACGATCTCTATCGTTCTCTTTTTTGAAAATCACTCATTTGTGTTCCAATTACTCATTTGTGTTCCCATTTGGATGCAAAGAAACAAAACAGCAACAAAAGAGGCAGCATGTGTACATTTAAGTCCCATGTGAATAATGCAATAATACAAGCAATGGCAGAGTGAAAGACACAGGGTAGGCGAGAAAGGAGAGGCGTTTGTGGATACACATTGAACAACACAATCCAACGACAAGCACTAAAAAAGCGTGGATCTCAGTCATCACTTACAATTGCAGACGACTTAGCAAGTTTCAACTTCGGAACGTGACGACCGCTGATTTCATAAGTACACTCAGATGCTGTCATCCCACCTCCAATCTTTTCCAGTGCCAAGACCTCCCTCCCACACCCTTCCCCCTCCCCCTTCCCACGACCATTCTGGACTAGTTCTTCTTCTGCTGCAACTGTGACAATTCCTGATCATCACTGCTGCATTCTCTGCCAGTCATACAATGACTATACATGTGCCTCGAACGGGAAAGTTTATCCCAGAGATCTATTGTTTTTGTCAGACAGTGTGGACCGTGTCCGACAGCTCCTTTAAAAAGGGTTTCTTACATCTTTAACAAGAGCACCAGCACTTTGACGTAATATTCTGAGTTCAAATGCAAAATGCTTTACCGTAATTGTATGAAGCAAAATTTAGAAAGAGAGGGGTTAATTACTTAAAGGGGATGAAAATGAAGTATTTATAAAGAATGGGTGAGTATGTATGGTCATGTCATCTGCTTTTTCCATTTTCTTTAAATGTTACAGCAGGAGGCTGGAGGAAGATGTTATATGTTTGGGGGACTACAGAAATACAATGTGTGTGGGACGCATGCTGCCAAAGCCTGTCGCAGACGTGACTCTTTTCTCGTCAGTTTGGAGACGTATCAGGAATCGGTGACCACCAAGGACCTTTTCGCTGTGCTTTGTCTGGTGCTTTAGGTTTCCAGCACGAGGCGGCTATATGGATGGCTTGAGCGCCACTCAAATGACGACGACCAGAACAAATCTGAATTCGATGTAGTTGTTTGTTTTTTCTTCATTTCTGTGTGTCACAAAAACTGTAAACTTATTAAAACACAAATTATTGCACGATTGAAGTTATCAACAGAGCCTGATTCCACATGCTGGAGGCTATATTTGTCTTTAGTCCGATTTTCTATTCCACTTCCTTCTCCTAACTCTGACCTCCACTTTTTTCTCTTCTCTTCACGAGCTCCCTGTCATCCCCATTCTGCTCATTCCATCCCCTCCGGCCTGTCACTGTCCTTGTTAAAAATCCGCAAACGGGTCTCTAACATGTTTCATTCAAAACTAGAAATAAAAACACGTTCTAGCAACTTTTCTCTTTTTTTTTTGCAGAATATCAAAAACATAATAGAAAGATGCCCCAGCATCCTTTGTCTGCTGACTGTTGTAGGACTTTTGTGGATTATGAACTCTCTCCTCCTTCTACATTAATATGAAATGAAATTTTGCATTGCTATGTACTCTTATATGGTTTATTTCTTGATCTACTCCTTTCTTTCTTTATTTCAGATTCCACTTCATAATTACCACGCATTCTGAGTGTGCTTGTACATGTTAATGAATTTGTTACTGACATGGAGTAATATTGTATCTATCTTTCTAAAAAAAAAAAAAACGGGAATCCGAAAATAAGGTACAAATGTATTTCGTTCAAACAAAAGGTAAGAGAAAGACTTTCCAAGGTCCTTTATCTACTGAATATTAAAGAAGATGTGTGGATTATGAGCTCTCCTCCTATCAGCTAAATCAACCCATCCCTGAACATGAAATGTTGCGCGAATTTTGCATCGCCAATTAGTCTTATGTGACCTATTTCTGTATTTATCTATTTCTTTCTTTATTCATCTTATATTCCCTTTCATAATAATCACGCATTATTTATTGTGAAACTACATACATGTAAATACATTGCTGAGACAGAGCAATGTCATATCTTTTATCTGTCTATATATCTATCTATCTAACCATCTACACTCATACACACGCACCACACGCATGCACACAAGCACGCACACAAACACACACCACACACACACACACACAAACAAACACGCGCGCGCGCGCGCGCGCGCGCACACACACACACACACACACACACACACACACACACACACAAACGCACGCGCGCGCACGCACTGGCACACACACACACACACACACACACACACACACACACACACACACACACACACACACACACACACACACACACACACAGGGAAAGAGAGTGGTCAGTTGCTAGCCAGGCACAATTTTCTGTCGGCTGTTCCACCCCACTTCCTCACCTCATACTCCACCCCTTCCTTCGCACACAGCATGCAAAAAGCATGTTACAATAACACGAGCGAACATTTTCTGTCCACTTTCTTCGTCAGTGTACACCCAAACACGTTTCAGGCTTTATTCCCACATGCAAACGTGTCTTTGGTAAAACGTTCCAGCCATTCTTCTTTTTTTTCTCTTTTTCTTTTCTTTTTCTTTTCTTTCTTACTGTCTTTCTTTCTTTTATTTTTCTCTTTGTGTTTTCGCTCATTTATTTGCGCAAGTGAAGCTAAAACCATGCAAGCTGAAGCTTCCTCTAAAATCCGTCCTCGGGAATACAAAAGTAAGTAGTAGTAGTAAAGCAAGGTTACTAACCATGATTGAGAATTCCAAGACAAAGTGTGAAATCTGCCCGGCCAGAGCTGAAGACTGGCAGAAAATGGAAAGTTCGGGAGGCAGTGAACTGGCAAAGGAAAACCTCAAGATCAGGGAAATAACAGGCCACACACAGACCAACAGACAGGGGCTGGGATCAATAGAAATGAAATGGTGGTTAAAAAGCGAAAGGAAAAGCAAAGAGGCATGGTTATAGAGGAGCTGAAGAAAGAAAAGAAAAGAGCGCCAAGAGAATCCAGAAGGCATTCCAGCCACGCCATCAAGGACAGTAGACTACATGGTAAAAACGCACTTCAAAGAAGTCTCACCTGCAATGACATATCGCACATGGCACCTATTAGAGTCAGCTTTCTCCTCAGATATGTATATATGACTTCCTGCCTTCTAATTCATACCTGGTTGAATAGGGGAAATCAGATAGTCCTACGTGTCCACTCTGTCACGGTAAACAAACAGTGAAACATGTCCTGAGCTCATGCAAAGCAGCGTTAACCCAAGGAAGATACACACGGAGGCATAACCAAGTGCTCAAGGAGATCGCACATGACACCAGCAACTACATGGCAGGAGGTCACACATCCTGGTCTGAAAGAACTGTGATATCAAGGGCATGGAAGCAGTGATTAGTGAATGGAGCAGATGACCGGGAATGCACAGTAAACCTACCAGTATAGGAGAGCAGAGAGATCATCAGGAACGGTGGTGTGAGACCGCATGTTGTTTTCCACTCAGATTCATCAAATAAGATGATTCTGATTGAACTCACTGTGCTATGTGAAAGCAGAATGGAGCAAGTGCACAACAGAGAGAGAGAGAGAGAGAGAGAGAGAGAGAGAGAGAGAGAGAGAGAGAGAGAGAGAGAGAGAGAGATTTTCAAGTTTTCCAAAACAAGAAAAACAGACATAATTTTACTCGCTCTAATAGGGTTTTTACACGTATGTAATATCTTACATGAATCTTTTTGTTTGTTTTTAAATGTGTGCATTCAGGTATACTAACACGTGGCATTGGGATGCAGGTTCTGTGGCTTTACTACTGGCACATTGTGAATACAGATGTGCTACACAGAGATAATCTATGTGGAAAGGTTCATAGGACTGGTTTGGTACTCAGTTACGTCTTCACATCATGTTCCACTGACATGGGCGCACCCATGTTTATCTCTGTGTGAAATTCCCTCCACAAAATCCTGGCGAGTCACTCTTCCTGCGACCAACAGCACCACTGTGTCACGTGTCCCACTCGTGACGTGTCCCTTGCAGCACGTGACGCACACTGCGCTGGCCTGTGACACGCTAAGTGTGTGTAGAAGCCCTGGACATGAGTGAAGAATGGTACCGTGTGAAGTGCAGCATGCCAGGGGGGACTGGCACAACCCTACTTCTCTGTGCAGTGTCTGGGGAATTCATCCCTTACAGTCTGCTGTGGACTTCAGAGAGCACTGTCCTGGGGGAAGGGATGAAGACTTTTGTGTGCACCTGGGGTGCGAGCAAAATGCTGTACGCTGTGGACAACAGCAGGTTTGTTCTCTTCAACCCACCCCTATCGCTCATTTCTATGATAACTGACCTTCATGTATTGCTAGAATTAGTGCGATTTAAATATAGTGAGTCACATAATCATATACAATTATACTCTATTGATTATTGCAACAGAGAGGGAGGGCAGATGGGAATGATTAGTACAAAAATAAGAGAGAATTGAATAACTAAATAACATCTAACACATCCAGGCATGATTTTGCCCCAATGGCTGGCCATTTCAATATGGTTTTGCAGGTTTCCATTCTCTCTCTCTCTCTCTCTCTCTCTCTCTCTCTCTCTCTCTCTCTCTCTCTCTCTCAATTATATACTACATTGTTCAGCATGGCATATAAATATATCTACACACACACACACACACACACACACACACACACACACACATATATATATATATATATATATATATATATATAACAAATTCCAAGGATAAGACCAGCCGCCGTGGCGAAGTGGTTAGCGTCGCGGACTCCCGGCTGGGAGGTCGTGGGTTCGAATCCCATCAGAGTTCATGTGGGTTTTCTGCCCCGACCGGCTCCTACCCAGCGTTGAGTTTGCTGCGGACTCAGTTGGGAAGACTGGGACCACACAGTCGAGTTTCATCCACTTAATGGATGCGTTTCTGAGAGTGTTGCTCAAATTTGCTGACCAACACTGCAGGTGTCTGTATCTCTCGGGCCTGGTTGACGCCGGGATATATATTATGAGAGGAAGCGTAGAGTACAGCCCTGTCATGTAGTCTCAGACCGAAATGGAAATCCGTAGCATCATCATAATCATCCTCATCGATCAGCATAAAAAAAAAAAAAAGTCTCAAATTCTGTGGCCCTTCATGCCCTGCTCTCATGGTGACCTCAGTTTCGATGTCTTCTCCACGTCTGTGGCCTTGGTTTGGTTCCGTCGGGGTCACCGGTATCGGCGAGTCCATGGGGGCTGTCGTTGGACGGACGTGGTGGCGCCCTCCAGAGGGAGAGCTCACTCACGCCGGCTCCCCGACTAAGCAATTATTGTCGTCAGTAGGGGGCTTAGTAGGTGGTGTCCTACGTATGTTAGATCAGAACAGGCGCCACTGAACACCACTGAAGTGACTCGGCAGCAGTGCAGTGTCTCCTCCAGTGGGTTGCCTCTTGATGACTTGACATTGACTGCTGCCTGTGGATTGCCGGTGCCGGGCTGTGGCGGGGCCGACGACAGGGTGTCGGAATGAGCGGCGTGGGTGCACTGCCTCTGAGGTGGCGCAGAGGTTGGGACAGCACAAAAAAAAAAAAAAAAAAATATATATATATATATAAGTAACCGAGCACCATTCCAGCAACTTTCAGAGCAGCTGGGTGTTGCAATGACTGCAAGACGTATTGAATTTCAAACAAAGCTTACTCTCATGTCTTAGATTGAAAAAATAGGGACAGATAAGCATTCATATCTGAAGTGGTAGATAATTCTGCCTAACCAACAGCATGTGCTTGAATGGGTGAATGGAGAATAATAAATGCTTCTCAAAATGAACCTTCAGCAAGCTTATAGTCTCCAAAGGGGAGACCATCTCCAAAGGGGAGGAAACTAACATATCATCACTCCTGGTCAGGTACCAGCATTTCAAAACCTGATTGTTTCTCCTCAGTGACATCAGAAAGTCCTAACTTGACTCTTCTGCCTTTTATTTTCTTTTATTTCATTTAAGCAGAATGCTCTCCCAGAAAAAGGCTGGTGTGCAATACTATAGTATGTTTGTTGACTTTTCAAAAAACCAACCAAAGTTTCCACCTAAGAAGCCAAAGAGAATTATGAAACAACCAAATAAGCTACATTTTCTTGTGAAAAGTAGATACTATAAAAAGATAACATCTTAAGACACAAGTGCTGAGGGCCAGTTCTTGGGATGAATCTGCAAGGGACTGAACTATAATAAACTAGATCTAGTTGCAAAGTGAAACGACTGCATGCGGAAATCTAAACAAATCTTAAATAAATGTCAGCGAACCGCCCAGAGAAACGTGGACAAACGAGTCACAAGACAAACCACAACGCGTTTCGACCTCTTAGGTCTTCTTCAGGCAACAAACATGAAACAAATAATGAAAATGCACTTAGCTTTGATCGCTTCTGTGTTCAGCGCAAGAAAGAAAGCGTTTGAATGAAAATGTTTTTGGCCTGAGATTCAGTGGCAGTGTTTGTCTGGTAACTGTTTGTCCACAGAGCACCACCCCCATTTTTCCAAGTGATGCCTTAATTAAGAGGCTCTGAGCCAGATTTGCTTTGGCAGTGTGAGAGGCCTGCCACCAGAGGTGGAACCTACAGCCTGCAGTGCCTGCGACTTGGCCTTCCCTAGCCACAGTCCACCAGCACCTCCCATCAGTTGCTGATCCAGTCCTATACTAGCAGCCCCCTGCAGATCTTCATCACACCTGAATACCTTGTGACCTGTTTGCAGACAGAGAGGTGCCCCAAGAGCATGTCCAATAGCTGAGGTCCTGTCGACCCCTGATTGAGCCTGGGTGAGGCAGAGGGAATCCAGCCACTCACTCAGGTGCTCCGTGAATTGTCTAGTGCCTGGTGAGGTATTGCGTGTTCAACAGCTGCCCTGTTTGTAACAGGGTGGGGTAGCAAGGAGCACCTGCACCAGCCACCCGCCCTGACACCTGTTCGTATGGCGTGAAGAGGAGAGATTGACCAGTCATGTCTTGGCACGGTCAGTATTAAGTATTGGCAAAAGTGTGGTGCCCTGCATGATGCCCTTTAAGAGTTGATAGTGGCCAAGTAATGGACAGTGGATAGCACTACTGGGAATCTGTTGTCGTCCGCATCTTTGTCATAGTCCTCATTTTTGTTGTCATCTTCATCTTTGTCATCTTCTTCAACCAAATTATCACCAATAATCAGCTGCATTTAAAAAAAAAAAGAAAAAAGTTTGTTGTTGATGCATGCCACTTTTGCACACACACACACACACACACACACACACACACACACACACACACACACACACACACACACACACGCACACGCACACACACACACACACATGTAACATTTGAGTTTGAATTTCCTTGCAACGTAGATTATTTCACATGGAGATTTCATACTTATAAAAAAAAAAAGGGTACCAGCACTCCCTGGGTGACATCATGAGCTCTCAAAATTAGGTAACCACATCTGTGACAAGTCAGAATTGTCAACCAGCACACCATCCCCTCTCTCATTCACTCACCTCTCGTACAAACTGTACAAACACACGCCCCATCCCCCCATCCCCTGAATATTCACCACCCACAAGCAGACAGTCGTGCGTGCAGCTAGCAAATGATGCAATTATGTTAAACAGCGCTTTGTCAGTTGGCATGTGCTGATATAGGCGCTGCAAAACAAACGTACTTCAGAGCATTAGAAATTGTTCCATTCCACAGTAGGGAGTGGGGGATCTCCCAGAAATGTAAGTTGAAACTGTGTTTCTCAATGTGAATATATGCACTGATTGTATGTATACCATGTGGTTTAATAGTATAACTTTAGGCCAATACTTGGTGACATCTATCAAGATGATAAATAAGTATTCTGTTGTGATAGTTTGTTTGCCACCATGTAGTAAAAGCTATTACAATACTTGATTAAGATTCTTTGTTAACAATCTGACCACCATACTTTTGTGCAATCTGACTTTTGCCCGTATGCAATTTCACATGTTAACCTTTTCACGACGCACTGTGCAATAGTGATGGTAACTCAGTCGACCCGTTCACGACGACTTTTTCCGTGGTGATGGCAATGCTGCTGTACTTGCTGGACGTGCTGTGCCTCCATGGCCGCACAACTCTCTTGTCTACAGTCTCAGGGATGCAGTTGCCCTGGATATTTAAAACGGGGTCTAGCCACTGGAAGTTTACATACACTAGTGATGACCTTTGAGACCCCAGAGTAGTCCAAAGAAAGGACCCATCTGGCTCTGGGAATTTCAGCAAAAGGGCACGAGTGGAATTTCCCGTTTCGCCAATATGTTGAGGTGTTAGAATTGGTTCAGCAAAGTGGTTCAGAGGATGAGGGGGATGAAGGTGTACAAGTTTATCGAAAAGAATCTGAGCTCGATTTATTTGCTCTGTGTATTTAACAGTTTTATACGTTGTGTCGTCTGAAGCCAAAACAGTGAAAACTGTGTACAGTGTGCAATATTTATTTTCTTTTTTTCAATTGGATTACACATGTTGAATACCTCAGGCTTTCTCTGCGTCTATTCAAAGTAAGAGCGAAATTTTAGGTCCATTTCTTCCTCATTTGCTGTTGTCAAGCTAACCAAGCAAACGTAAAACAAGATTTTGTTCTCCTACGTTTTAGTTATGTTGCTTCCGCGACTGTAGCGTTGCTAATTTACCCAAAATATATTCCAAGTCTATACTCATTGCAAAGCTCGCGTTTTACCCTTCTCGTTGATGTATAGCAATTGATTGTTACTTTATATTAGGGGATGTAAAACAAAATTAAAAAATGTGAAAATCACGCGTCTGCAACGGTTGTAAGAACTTGCAGTGCACTTGGCTGCAGGAAAGTGACTTTGCTCTGCCGCACCCATCGTGAAAGCATTAAGATGATAACTATATGAAAATTATGATAGGAAAAACAGTATGCCTGTACTAGGTGAAAAATGTTAAGTTGAAGTTGATTCATGGATACTGGTGATTGTTGGGCTGCTTTGTAGTGTGTGACTCTTAAGTCTACACTACATGTGTGCTTTGGCTAAGTGTGTTCTGAACTACTGCAATTCAATTCATAAGAAAAACTGAAGTTATTTGACTAAACTTGTTTAGCATTATATTACTGTCTACTACCCTTTGTTAAACTCCACTCAAAATTTAAGCAAAAATGGAGATTGATAATTATGGCAGATATATTCATACTAGCCTAATCTTTTGTTAGCTGACATCTCACATAGTCTCTGAAAGCCAGAGGGCAAGTGTGTGAACTCAACAAGCCAGACTCTCAGCTACCTAACTATAGACCAGGTTCTGTTTGTCCTAGAACCTGGGACCATACCTACCCTGGGCAAGCCTGGAAGTGAAGAAACACCACAGCCCAGCAATTGAGCAGCAGGTCCATAGAAGTGAATTATTCACCAGCAACAAGAGAGAGATAAACTGTCCTCTCTGACATCAGATAAGTTCTGATATTCCAAGTGAACTCCAACTCAACTCACCCAGAACTTTTCCTCCCTTAATGATAAAACAGTGAGAACCAAAAACTCAGCCTGAAAAGACTGTGTGAAATTAATTTGAATATTTCACCCTTGTATAAACTAGTGAAGTTGGTGTGTGAAAGTGCACGTTACTTGTGTCAGTTCTTTGTTGTTCAGTCAGTATTGAATGTTTGAACTTCTCTCTAATTCTGTCTCCCAGAGTTACAAGTACTTTTAAGAGTATGAGCCTAAGGAAACTTGTCCCTGATCCACTATTGAGTATTTTAACAGTCCTGAGAAACAAAAATTTCTTTCGATGACTGGTACTGGAAAGTTGCTTCTTCCATTACTAAAAAGAGAGGGTGGAAGTGACATTTTAACATAACTCTATATGAGAAAATATTCCAAGTCCTTCCTCTAGAGGACACACTGACCCACCCTCAACTCACGTCACAGCATCTTACCAATGTAATTTAAGTACATTTGCACTCCATCTCTATCCATATACCATCAGAAAATGAAATAAAGCAAGATGGAGAAGCTAGATGGAAAGTAGTAATAGATTAAAACCGCTGCTGGAATAAAAGTATTGTTAAGTGCATCTAACAGGGCTTTCCAATAACAAGTCAAGTTGCAGCTTTTCGTTTACCCTTCACATCAGTTAACCTATCATTTTGAAGCAGCTGGAAATTCAATTTTTAAAAAAAAGCTGTTTATACTTTGAAATACTATGAAATAAGATCATCAAATATAAAGAAAACACCACGAAACATAACCCTTATGCATCTTCGTGACAGCTGAACTTTTTATAATCAAAATTTTTTCTTCACGAATGAACTGTCGTCGTCTGTTTTAACATCCAAAAGACGACGATGAAAAATATGGCTGAAATGTATGAGAGGTATGTTACGACTTTATATGAAAAACAGCATTACACCTAGTATCCGGGAT
>JADBJO010016107.1:5000-41538 GCA_016801955.1 Conus betulinus | reverse complement strand
CCCCCCCCCCCCCCCAGTGTGGTGGATCTACTTTTGAATAACATAGTCTTGCCATATATTTGCTGCACCCTCCCTTTACAAACTTTGTATAACAGTGTAATGCACCCTTCAAATGTGTTGGGAAAACAACTATTTTCTTGCCCTAAGTCATACATCTAGTGTCCTTGGTCCCTGTCGTTGTAAAGTTTTGTTTTTTGCTGTATACTTAACATTTTAAAAAATCGGTTACAATGCAAATGTATGATCCTCCTTCAGCTGGGTTATGATCGTACGTCTAAAAAAAGAGAAAAAAATGTAATAAATAAAAAAAGACCATGAGAGAGAGCATAAAGGCGGCAAACCCATAAACGAGTGTTTATGGTCTGATATCAGTCAGAGAGGAGGCAAGCGATCGTTTAATTTTTAATGATGCAGACTGTGTGATCTGATACCTTCTACATGAGCATGCCATGTCATCAAAAAGGACCAATTGTCACAGCTAAATCAGACCGCGGTAGATGGCGGAAACAGCAGAGTCAGCAGAACTTGCCGCGTAGTAAATGGCTTCTCTCTTCTCTATCTCTCTCCTCTCCTCTTCTCTCTACTACGTCTACTCCTCTCTCTCCTCTCTGCTGTCCCTTTTCTCTCTCTCATCTCTCTCTCTCTCTCGCTCTCTCCCTACTCTACTCTCTACTCTCTCTCTCGCTCTCTGCTCACATACCCATATGGGTTCGAAACTTAGAGTCGTGGACACACACACACACGCTGTACACCAAGTCTCATCACCAGCGCGTCAGCTGACAACCAAACGCCCCCGGCACACAAAAAACACCCTTCACTTATCAAATGAAGAAAAAAAAAGAACACAACCAGATGACACACACAAGCACACACACCACACACCAACATATGGCGTCGGACAAACATCCGAATCCGCAGTGTGCAGTGGCAAACCACGAAAAACACCCACCATCTATTCTGAAGAACCACTCTAAAAAGGTTCAGCGGCGACAACCCACGCGGACAAAAAAGAGAATACAACAAAAAACAAAAACAAAAAAATCTGATTTTTTAAGCGAGACAATGCAAGTCAACAAATGACGATCTGCCTTACGAACTCAGGGACACCGGAGAAGCGTGCGGGCGAGCTAGCATAGCAACGGGGGAAAACCACCCCCCCATCTATTTGGAACTCCCTACGGATCAGCGACACACAAGCCACGCCGACCATAACAAGAAATAAAAATCTCTTTCTCTCTCTATCCTCTACTCCCCTCTCTCTATTCTATCTATATATTATATCAAGTTTTTCTTATTTTTTTTTTGTTTTTTTTTTTTTTTTTTTAGCAGATATGCAAATGTCAACAACACCATACCGATGCTTTCAGCGACTCTCAGCCGGCACACAGTCCGCCTGATCCTTGACCCTCTACCAGCCTACTTTTCAGGACTGATGCGCACGACGACTTCCGCGTCCAGGTGCAACCTTCCGCCCTAACTGACGAGCCATGCGCCCCACAGCCGCCCACATTTCCAGTAGCGATCAATATGATTGTTGCCAGTCCAGGCACCTACACATGGTAAGTCTCGGAGCAATGACTACGCTAGAACAGAGGAGGGCTGAAGATGTAAGCTCACTTTTAAGCAGGAATCCACCGTAATAGAAGGGATGCTGGAGATCTACGGAGACATTTAGCGTCTCCAAGTGGGCTTGACAATGAACTGCAAGGAAACAGAGCAATTTTATCCCTGTGAAAGGATACAGTGTCAGAGTAGTATCTGAGGTCAGCTTGAGAATGGATCGATAAAAATCCTCAAAAACTGTCAGCAGATATGAATAAAACTACCCAGCCAAGAATGTGACCAGATCTGTAGCTTGATATTCAAGGCAGATGGTAACTGGGGGAGAAGAGAGACTCAAAACATGCCTTAGGATGGGCGGTTGTGTAAGGTGGTTAGAAGGATTGTCTCAATGAAAATGAAAAACACCAACAAAACAAAATTTTTGATCAATCCTTCAAAGAGTTACATGTATTCCATTCCGGAAATTAATTCGAAGAAGGGCGAAAGGCGATTTTCTCATTGTATGTTCTTTCTGGGAGGCGGTTGGGTAGAGACAAAATATTGAAATAACATCTGAGGTGTCGAAAGAGTAGTGTTATGTAGAAACTGGGAGCTTCAAAGGTAGGTGGTTATTTAGAGGGAAAAAAAACATAAACATTATCTGATATCACAAAACCTAACCCAGGACAACCATAGTGGAAAAACACGGAAGGCTAAGTGTGTCACGTGACATAGGTAGGTGCCAAATTGTTCCTTGAACTGGCACAAAACTTGTCAGTACTCTGCAGAAAGTTTTGAACCCCTGACTCCTCGCCCGCGCACGAACACTGAAACGTGACGTTATCACTTAGTAAGTCGGTGCTGATTAGTTGCCTGCTACATTCTTCTTTCCCCATGCCAACAGGACTGGCACGAGTGTTGACGACAGACCATCATTTTGCACCGAAAATAGTGACAATTCTGACAATTCTGAAGTGACACAGTTGTTAGCCGTTCTCGTTCCGCCTCCGCTTGGCGTGATACCTACCTGGAGATATATCTACGAAAGGAGCACCGAAAGAAGCGGTGGGGGGCGACGGATAGAGGGAAGGAAAGGGTGGGGGTTAGGGGGCGGGGGGGGGGGGAGGGGGGGGGGGGGGGGGGGATTGCATTTAAAACAAACAAGATATCATATCAGGACAGCTGTTGAACTTCCGAGAATTACACTGATGGAAAAAAAAGCGGCTAACGAAACGCTTGGTCCAAAGACCCATCTGTATGACTGTAGTAGGAACGCCTTGATGACCTGACTTACTGTCTCCACCACAAAGTACTAAGGTCTCCAGCGATTCTCAGACGGGAAAAGAGCTCCCATCAGCTAATCAACGGATGCACCTTATGCATCTTAACAGCTACCAAGTATGAGGTAAACTATCTATGTGTCCGCCTGCGCGGTGCGCCAGTATGCTGTGTCGTATGTATGTAGGGAGGATGTTAGGTGTCGTGTGTGTGTGAAAGTGATGTGTGTGTTGGTGTGGGGGTTTCGTTTTGGTTGTGTGTGCTGTGGTTAGAGAGGAGCGAGTATTCGAGGAGAGAGAGGAAGAGAGAGAGACCGCGAGAGGGAAGAGAGAGAGAGAAGCAGCAGTCATGTTTATCGATGAAGGAAATGGGAGCTTAAGGACACCCGTGAGTGAAGCAGTGCGAACGTGTGTCTCTGTGTGTGTGTGTGTGTGGTGTGTGTGTGTGTGTGTGTGATGTGTGTGTGTGTGTGTGGTGTGTGTGAAGCACTTTTGTTTGTGGCTGTGTGTGTGGTGTGTGTGGGTGGTGTGCGTGCAGCGAGTTAGGCGCACGTGCGCGCGCGCGCCGCGAAAGTGTGTACTGTGGTGTGGGTGGTGTGTGATGAGGATGAGAGAGAAAGAGGAGGAGAGAGAGACGGGAGGTGGATAGAAGCATGCCACAGAGACAGTCTTGGAGAGAAGGGAGTAGGAATAACAGACTGAACAGATACAAATGGGAGTAGCGGCAGAGGGAGGAGAGAGCATCGAGAGCCAGGTCATATTGTATAGTGAGGAGTGACGCGCGTACACGCGAGGTAGGTAAGGGTGAGAACGTGTGTACTATGTGTGTGTGCAGGTGTGTGTGTCTGTGTGGTTTGGTGTCGTGTGTGGTGGGTGTGTGTGTGTGTGTGTGTGTGTGTGTGTGTGGTGGTGTGGGGTGTGTGCGTGTCGTGCGTCAGTGAAAAATGGAGTGTGTATGTGTGCGCGCGTGCGTGCATGGGTATGGTGTGTGTGTGTGTGTTGTGTGTGCCGTGTGCGGTGTGTGCGGCGGCGAGCGTATATGTGTGTGTGTGTGGTGTGTGATGTGTTGTGCGCGCGCGCGAGGTGTGTCGTGTGGTGGATGAGAAAAATGATGTGTGTGTGTGTGTGTGTTGGGTGTGTTTGGTGTTGTATGAAGAAATGTGTGTATGTATGTGTTTGTGGTGTGTGTTGTGGCTGTGTGTGTGTGTGTGTGTGTGTGTGTGTGTGTGGTGAAGAAATGGTTCTAACATAACAATGTGTAGCATCTCAACTACCTGCCCGCAGAATTTAGTTTGATGCCACTGTGATAAGCATTGCACGTGAACTCACAAGTGAGTCGAATAGACCGTTGAGGCTGTCAGAAATCTTAGGTTATATCCTTATAGTTATCGATACGAGTTCGGGGTAAGGTAATTTGTTCTCATTGAATGTCTGCCTTCATGGATCTGTCAGTCTGTCTTTCTTGTCTGTCTGTCTGCATTTATGATCTATCCTCTCCTCTCTCTCTCTCCTATCTCTACCTAACGCTCTACTCTCTCCTCTCTCTCTACTCCTCTCTCTACTGATATGCTATGACTGTTTTTGTGTGTGTGTGTGGTAGTGTGTGTGTGTGTTTGTATGTCGGTGCTGAATATTTCTTGCCCGTCATTACGCAACACCAAGGTAGCCCCCCTCTGGTAAGTTGCTGGAATGAGTGCCCTCGGTATATCCCCCTTCCCCGGGATTTATTAGTTAATGAATATATATATATATATATTATATATATATATTATAGATATATATATAGATATATAGTATATATATATATATTGCATGCGTGTGTTGTGTGTGTGTGCTAGCTGTGTGTAGCACCTGACTGTTGGTGTGCTGTGCATGTGTGTGCTGTGTATGATATACATACACATACATACATGCACGTAATATCCATAATAAAAACTTTCCAAAGAATCGTTATCCATCCCAGTTTTGCAGGGTTATTTGATAAGGACAAGAGGTATCAACAAGTTTATAGGAGTAAGCCCTGATAACATTGCTTTCTTTTCAGTGTGACACTAAAAGGAGAAGGCCTGGGAGGGCTTATCTGATTGTTTGCATACAAACCTGTCGTGAATGCCGAAAATTCAATGCCCAGACGTTTCTTAGCGCCGTCTGTAGACCGCCATTGTTACCACGCACACTAAAAGCGTAGTAGACCTTCAGCCAACAGACTCCCTACGGAAGCAGGCACTGATGACGTATCCGCTCGTTATATTCCATGCCCACTCACTAACCAGCGGGCCCATATTTCGTTATCTTTCAGTCTTTGCTTTTTTTTTTATAGATTGAACAACATGCCGCATTTATACTAATGTAGACGCGGTTATTGCCCCAGCGTAGTCATACAGCGAAAGGGCTTTTTAGGTGCCCACTTTTGTTTTTTCCCCCTCTTAAAAGGACGGCCAGGGCGGGAAAGGGGGGGCGAGGTGGAGGGAAGAGGAAGCCCAGATAGCGTACTACCGCGCTGTTACTTTATTCAAATTAAAATTAATAATAAAAAGGGCTGCCTGTTGCTCTGCCCCTGGGTGATTTAGGATGCGACACATATACCCCACGCTGCGGGTAGGGACTACGACGCGAGACTCACTATACCCATGAGCCAAGCCTACAAAATTGAAGGTCGTCGCAAAGACATCCGAAGCACTCTTAAATCCTGTCTCCCCACACTATTTCTCTATTCGCCCACATGAATAGGAAGACTGAGTCCCACAGGCGATTCAAGCAAACGCATGCCTTTGCTCTCACAGTACAGGAGCACTTTATCAATTGAAGTACGGTGAGCCATGGAATCTCCTCCCAGCGCGCTCGAAGACACTAATGCAGGAACCTGCCACATGCGAACGCAACTCACTATAACTTCACGATTTTTTTTTTGTTCTGTTTATCCATTTGTTGAGAAAGAGTTTTAGCTAAATGGTTAAACTAGCAGCACTTCCTGCCCTGCCGAGTTGCCTACGTATGACAAGGGTGCGGATCTGCACGCAAGACTTTCAGATCCAATAGACAGCCCCCCGTTTTCCCGAGCCCGCGCCACTACTAGAGTAGATTCAGCCAGACTTGTTATTAAGATAGGCCTGCAGACCAAGAGGTGATAAGCCTCTCATACGACCAGGACTGACGACCATAGCCGAGAGACGGAGGAAGTTATACGAGAGGAACGGTACCCCCCTAAAAAGAAAGCCGTGATTCAGGACTAAACGGTCAACTCCGACACAATACGAAACATTACTTGATCCGCGTGCAAAATACCGAGCTAGTAATATTTTTACTCTCTAGTATTAACACCGTCAGCCCATACAACAGAGCTCTGATTATTTACATTCCTGTGCTGACAATATCCTTTTACCATAAGTCATGACTATCTAAGATCGTGGCGCGTCGTTCACCCGACTATAGACCAATATCTACAGTCATTTCTACACCATCCTTACAATAATCTCAGAGCCCCTCAGTTTCATGCAATACTTCACAAGTCATTCCTCATCGACAAAGCATGATGTTTTTACAGAAATTCGACATGAGAATCAGTAACCAAAGTTGGACATATAAGATAGACTATAATTCGTGCGGTGCGCGCGGTTCTAGATTATGTGGTTTGTGTGTGTAGTGTCGTGTGGGGCGGGGGAGGGGCAGGTAGGATGGGGAGGGAGGTACCAGGGCATGTATAATCGTATTATATGTGTTCTTTAGTGACCAGCCAATGCCGTGATGACATAGCGTTTTCCTATCTTGCCGTTAGTGTTGTGTTGTGCCTGTGTGTGTGTGTGTGTGTACTTAGTGTGTGTGTGTGTGTGGTCGTGGCTATATGTGTGGGTGTGAGGTAGCGCTCACTTGTGTTGTGCTGCGTTGGCAGATCGATGTGTGTCTGTAGTTGTGTGATAGTGTGTGCTGGTAGGTGTGCTGTAGCTGAGTGGGATAAATGTGTGTGGGATTGTGTGGCGTTGCGGTTTTGTGGTAGTGGTGAGGAGGAAGCCAGAGGACTGATGAGAACCCTGGAGAGAATGAGTTGCACGGAACACTGAGGAGGAGAAATAGAGTGAGCGCTCGAGAGTACGGAGTCTTGGAATGAATTTCATCAATAACTAGAAGTGCTGGCACAACCAAACTTGACAGAACTTAAGCGCTATGAATACGTTTCCAGCCATCACCCAGAAAATGCCATTGAACGGAAAACGTATTTCCACGCGACAAATGTCACAATCCTCAGAAACTTTAAGCTCTTACGATTGTTGCTTTATAACTGATTGGAAAGCCATGTCAAACAATACGAAATGCATTGCGTTGTTACAAGTAAATGTAATTTATCAGTAGCCACACCACCGCTAAAGAAGACAGACGGAGGTCTGTCGAAAGCTCCAAGTAAGTGTTATTCCTAGCTGAGTGACCTGTGTAAATCCGGTAGTGGTTATGTAATTTATCAAAACCAGACTACTGTATCTAATTTCTCATAAGCAGAGGAGAGGACGAATATATCTCTAAATCTTGACCTTCGAGATAGATAGATAGATAGATAGATAGATAGATGGATGGATAGATGGATAGATGGATAGATAGAAAGATAGATAGGTAGGTAAATAGGTAGATAGATATGTCTGCCACAAGTAACTAAATACTATGATATGATCTTACTGTTACCACAAATCACGAAAGTGAAGCAACAAAAACAACAACAAACAACAAACAAACAAACAAACAAAACAAAAAGCTGCACTTCTTGTTTTTCGCAATTTCCACAAAACTATAGGAAACTATTGTACAATTCAAAGTGTTGCAAAGTGGCTATGAAACCAGAATAGTTCAATGATAGAATTCAAAATGCATACAAATACAGTAAAATGCCATGTATGTAACATCATAATATCACCTTACATGAACGTCATATTCATAATGATGCATCGTTGGAGTAAGTAATCTATTAAACGGGTAAAAATGAATTAAGACCAAAGTAAAGTGTCCTATTGACATACATCTATGGAATGAACGTTTCACCAAGAGAGAGAGAGAGAGAGAGAGAGAGAGAGCGTGCGTGCAGGTATTTCAGCATTAATGCCATAGACAGGAGAGCTGATTAAAGCCAGGACAGTCCAGACTGCCGATGTTCCCGTGGAAAGGTGGGTGAAGGGAAAGATGTGGCAGGGGGGTGCATAAGAATAGGTCAGCAGGGAATAGGAGAAGAGGACAGGAGATGAAAGGAGAGGAGGGAAACCTGTTCAGCCCCTGACCGAACCCTACCCAGAATTCAGTTTGCTAAGGGATCAGCTGGGAAGACTGTAACCACAGAGATGAGTTTCATTCATTTAATGAACGAGTCTCTGGCAGTGTTGCTGAAATTTCCAGACCAACGTGACGGTGTCTATAGTTCTTTAACCCAGTTGATGTCCGGATGTGTAATGGATGGAGGCGTGGAGTACAACCCTATCGTGCCGTCTCAGAATGGACTCTATAGCACTGTCTTCAGCATCCTCATCGAGAAGCAATAGCAAATCAAATCCTGTGGCCCTTGAAGCCCCGCTGTCATGGTGACTTCAGTTAGGACTTTCTCTTCACATCTATGCCCAAGGTGAATTCGTGTCGCGGTCGATGGCGTCAGTAATTTCACTGAAACTGTCGTTGGACAGGGGACGTGGTGGCACCCTCCAAGGGAGTGGGAAGCGGGGATGACGCTCATTCACGCTGGCTCCGCGACTAAGCAATTATCGTAGTCGGTGGGAGGGGGTAAGTGGGTGGCATCCTGAGCATGCTGGATCCGAGCAAGTGAGTACCACTGAAGTGGGTCAGCAGCAGTGCAGTGTCTGCTCTAGTGGGCTGCCTTATGATCATTTGATATTGACTCTCCAGGTGGATTGCCGGTGCATGGGCTGCGACAGGACAAACTAGGGTGGAAGTGTGGACGGGGAGCCAGAATAGTCAGTGCTTGTCGTCACGTCTGTCGCATGGAACTGCAGCAGTCATGAAATGTCCATAGACATAGTTCTAAAGTTTTCGTACTTGTTTCATTTGGGATTATCACGGTCGCTAAGCCGGACGGCCCTACCACCCCTACCCACGCCTATCACACACTAGGTCAGACAACACAGCACACCAACACAACTTTACAATCACGCACACCTCTTTATTTCACACACACACACTATGGCGCCACCACTCACGTCCATCCACAACCGCACACCAGTATCCCACTTCCCCGCTGAACCACCCTACCCTGCTACGATCTAAGGAACCCTAACCTATCCTAAGACACCAGTTGCGGTATATCACTGCGACCTGGGGACGCAGCGATAGCCTGCACACGTGGTGCCTAACTACTAGGGACAAGGATTAACCCCAGGGACTCTAATCTTTAAACTACTACCACCCACCCCTCTCCCTGGGACCCACCCTTCTTTTTTGACCAGGGACCACTACCGCACTGGTCGCTGCGTCCCTAAGAGAGGCAACGACAGGTACTCTATCCCGTGCTGGCTACTACGTCCCCAAAGGAGGCAGCAGCTAACACCCCTAACCCTGCTGCCTATTACTACATCCCCTTCCTACCACAATACTGGACAACCCTTCCTTCACTGAGATCCTGCTCCTCAGCACTGTCCGTGGCCCCTCGCAGGCTGACTCCTCCGCGAAAGACCGCGCTCCTCGGCACTGTCCGTGGCTCCTTGCAGGCCGACTCCTCCACAGAAGATCGCGCTCCTCGGTGCTGTCCGTGGCCTCACGCAAGACAACTTCTCCCGCGGAACACAACACTCAAACACACACTCGGCCCCCTCTCAACGGGCCCGACTCTCGAAGGAACCCCTGGAGGCTCTGCCAGAACTGAGGGTGAAGGAAGACCTGGCGAAGCACCCCCATCACAAGGCGCCTGAACAGGGCGGTCCTTCCCTCCGGGAAAGAGGAACAGGTGGCTGGAGAACTGCCTCACAGACGGCAGACGGCCTGGGTGGACTTCCCCTCCGGAAAAGCACAGGTAGCGAGATGAGAACTGTCTCAAATGGCAGACGGCCGGCCGGGTAGTCTCCCCCTCCCAGGACAGCACGGGTAAGAGGACGTCGCCGCTCACCTGCCAGCACGCAGCCGCCGACTGCGGTGATCCGGCCCCAGCCTCAGGACGGAAACAGGATACCTACTGGACAGACAGACGACCAACCACACCAGTTCTGCAACTGGCTGAAAGTGGCTGCCAACGAAGACGACACAGAACTCGGCACAGGCCAGACCCGACGAGGACCTGGCCCTGACTGACTCGAAGTCACTCACTCAGCAGAACTAACGGCGCTCCCGCCGCACTTACAAGGAGCACGTCCAGTCCAACGAACACCAGGGATCGAAGTGAAGCTACCCCAACGCATTCCGCCCTGGTCGGAATCAAGTAAGCCTCACTCACAACACAAAGCAGCCATTGGTCAGAACAGTGTATCCCTCCGCAGAGCTGACACACCTGACCAACGGACTAGTTGTTGCTCGTGCAACAACACGACAATTTACAACAACTCACTGACTTGACAACACAACAACAGCCGGTATCCTGCCCCGCCCTCTCTGGTGTAGAACCAAAGCAGCAAAGGGTAAAAGTCGGAAACGAAACCATCTTCCTTCTTCCACTCCCTGAGTAAATGAAGACTGGAAGGCAAGAATACTATATGTCCTACTTCCCCCCCCCCCCTACTTAGCCTAACCTTCCTACCTAGCCCCGAAGAACTCGGCCTAACCCCCACCCAACTAAAACCCCGCCTTACACACACGCGCGCACACACACCCGCGCGCGCACACATACACACACGCGCGCGCGCGCGCGCGCACACACACACACACACACACACACACACACACACACACACACACACACACACACACACACACACATACGCCCGTGCGCGCATACGCTCTCTATCTTGAACCACCACTTTGAACACGTGGGCGTGGTTCAGTACCGACGATCGGTGACAGGGATCACTCTTTATATGTGACATGTTTCCTCCGAGTCTTGTTGATCGATTAACAGAGGAAGACCCTGTCTATCCCGTGTCCTTCCTTCTGTGATATTTATGATATTTATTCAAAGTATGTTAGTTCAATGGAGAAACAATATCTCTGGTTACCTTCAGAGGAAATATGATTTATTAATCGAAGTAAACGTTGTAAATGGCCAAGCAGCCTTTACTCTTTTGGCTGCATGTTGTAAAGAGGCATACCCATCAGTGTGACGAAGTCAAAATACTGCAGAAACACAGAGTTGAAGAGTTGGCCATAATGTTTTCTCTGGTAATGTTAGAGCCAGTGGTCCTGCAGTGATCCATATACGGTCATTTGCACCATCATGTCCACGGATCTAAGACCAACATTATTAATTTACTTACAATTTCTTGTGAATGGTGTGTATAAAAACTACATGTTTTTGATTTGATATGCTTCTTCCGCAAACTGGAAGACTTTTTCTGCTAGCTCTGTTACTATTTCGAACATTTAAAATGCTCATACGTTATGTTATAAAAAATGACCATTTCTTCCTGGTGGCATGTAACAACAATAAAAACTTTCTACTCAGACCGAATGTGATGATGTTAACTGAACCAAAACATTGTGTGTTGCTTTTTTTATCCTTTCTTTTCCCAGGGCTTTCTACTGATACAGGTTCTGTCCAGAAAGCGATTTATTTTCATTCACGAGATTAGAGTGTGAGCAACGTCTGCACGTCCTTTGGTTATAAAATATGAGATTCTTCTCTATATTTACAAACTGACATCTACTTTGTTACAAAAATGGACGATGTTATTTCTGCTGGCCAGACTTTCTCTCAGGCTGATAATCGAACTTTTAGAATGGAGAACACGACAGTGTCGGCAGAGTCCCCTGAAGGATGTGTGGTGCTGTCAGTGAAGCCTGGAGCCTTCATTCCCTGGGACAACCCGGACAACCTCATCAGTCGGCAAGTGGAGGTGGCTATGGACACAGCTGTGGCTGTCGTTTTCCTTCCCATCCTCTTCTCCATCAGCCTTCCCTGCAACATCCTCAACATGATCGTGTTCTGCAAACAGGGGCTGAAAGATCGTATCAACCTGTGTCTGTTCTCTCTCTCCCTGGCCGATTGTATATACATGCTGCACTCCTTTGTCTACAACGTCGATAAAATCTATTCCCAGTTCACCACGGTGTCAGGGATAGGAGTGGTGTTTTGAGTTCGTGGTCAACAACCATCTGATGTTTATCCGCGGTATGAACTGGGTGTCTGGCTTTCTGTCCATGATGATCGCCTGTGAGAGATGGTTCTGTGTCTTCAGTCCTCTCCGCTCGCAGCAGATCCTGAAAACCAAAACGACTGGGGTGATCATTCTTGCTGGTGCCGTTTTCCTGCTGGGAAATCAACTACTTTGGAATCACGCGTTGGAGCGTCGTCTGTGTCTATGACCCTCTCACCTACACCGTGTCTAAGGCCATCTACCCGAGTAAATTCTATCAGCAGCATAAGAAAGCTGTTGATATAATTTCTGGTCTTGTGATCAGCTTGTTATTGCCAGGAATCTATATATCCGTCGTGACCGCCACGACCATTCTGACTTTTGTCAAGCTAAGGAAAATAGTTCAATGGAGGGAACAGACCTCTTCTGTCACGCTGTCGGTCACGTGAGATCGCCTTGACGCGCATGCTCATTGGAGTTTCTGTTTTGTATGTCATCTGCTCTCTTCCAGTCCTTGTGTTGGGCGTGTGTCTGTTATTTGTTCCAGAAATGGGTCTTGGAGGCCGGTACCACAATGCCTTCAACTTCATGGTCAGTTTCTTCGAGTTGTTCTCCTACGTCAATGCGTCCTTCAACTTCTTTGTCTACTGCTTTCTGGGATCAAAGTTTAAGGAAACATTGAAAAAACTATGTCTCCGTTGTAGGTCAGTGGAGGGGAAAAAGAAAGACAGGACAGAAAAAAAATCC
Source organism: Conus betulinus (assembly GCA_016801955.1). Taxonomy (NCBI): domain Eukaryota; kingdom Metazoa; phylum Mollusca; class Gastropoda; order Neogastropoda; family Conidae; genus Conus; species Conus betulinus. The sequence continues at coordinate 28,769 of JADBJO010016107.1, read as the reverse complement.
GTCATCAGCAAAAAAAAAAAAGGGAATATTAGATTCTAGGAAAGCCTTCAAGTGTTTAGTATCTGACTTGATGTACTTTCTTAGCCACCTGCAAAGAAAATTCCTGGTTCAGAAAGCACCCCTGTTTGTAGGAAGCCCGCAACAGTTGTATGCACGTAGTTTCTGATTTTGTTGATGTCGGATTCTGATTTAAAAAAAAAAACAAACTCTTAACAGTTGTGGATTTTGGCAGGATACTCCATTCATTCTGAATTCTTTTGAGGATGTTCTAAAACCTGGTATTCAACTGACTTTAGTTGCTTTGGGGCTCGTTTAATTGTTTTGCGGTTATGTTAAGGAGACTTTATGTTTTGTGCATTGTGTTCAGACTCTATCAGTCATGCAACGCGTCTTGGGCAAGCTGAACTTGGCGGAGCCCATTCAAGTTGGATTTTCTTGTTTGGATACTCTCGCACGATGCAGGTATTGCTGGATAACAGCTTTACAAGTAACAGAGGATAATCTTTCAAACGACAATGAATACTGTTTCAAATACTTTGGATTCTATTAAGAACGGTTCCAGTTATTTAGATTCTCTTGCAGTTTTATTCCATTTTTTTTTCTTATTTTGTCAAGAGCATTGTGATTTTTCAAACTCAGTTAAGGGTATACGTGAAAGTACGCAATACAGAGTATTTTGGGCAAAGTTGAAGACAGTTCAACAATCATTTCAGACACCCCCCCCCCCCCCCCCCCCACCCCCTCTCTCTCTCTCTCTGTCTCTCTCTGTCTCTCTGTCTGTCTCTCTGTCTCTGTCTCTCTCTCTCTCTCTCTCTCTCTCTCTCTCTCTCTCTCTCTCTCTCTCGTCTCTCTCTCTCTCTCTCTCTCTCTCTCTCTCTCTCTCTCTCTCTCTCTCTCTCTCTTTCAAAAGCTCAGATTCGGTGTAACAGATATTGCTCAGCATTACTACCAATAGCGATCCCATAATGAAAATGATTAAATTTGAACTTGCCCACTATGTAAAAACAGTAAAGAGGGTAAGATTCATTTTGCTTTATGTTGTCCAGCACTAAACAGATTAACAACTCTTCATTTGTGCGAAGTTTTGTAGATTTCCAAGCCTGTTTTGACTAAATTTGCTTTTGGCATGCAAACTTTAACAAACAGACAGAAATCTATTAATTTTCTTATATACAGCGTTTCAGTTGCGTGAGATTGCTATATGGTAAAATACTATTCTGAAACTTTGTGTCATTGTTTGATTACTCCCCATTATTAGGAGAAATGGCCTAGATAAAAGTAAAACATTTGAATCTCGATATGAATCTCTCTCAAAAGACTTTTTTTTTTTTTTTTTTTTTTTTTGCTGTCCCAACCTCTGCGCCACCTCAGAGGCAGTGCACTCACGCCGCTCATTCCGACACCCCGTCCACAGCCACAGCCCGGTCAGCCCTGCCGCAGCCCCAGCACCGGCAATCCACAAGGAGCACTCAATGTCAAGTCGTCAAGAGACACAACCCACCGGAGGAGACACTGCACTGCTGCCGAGTCACTTCGGTGGTGTTCAGTGGCGCCTGTTCTGATCCAACATACGTAGGACACCACCTACTAAGCCCCCTACTGACGACAATAATTGCTTAGCCGTGGAGCCGGTGTGAGTGAGCTCTCCCTCCCGAGGGCGCCACCACGTCCGTCCAACGACAGCCCCCATGGACTCGCCGATACCGGTGACCCCGACGGAACTAAACCAAGGCCACAGACATGGAGAGGACATCGAAATTGAGGTCACCATGAGAGCAGGGCATGAAGGGCCACAGCATTTGAGGTCTTGTTTCACTTTGTTGAGTTCCTTACTCGTATTCCAATATTTACCATGCATGCCTGGCGACACTATTATGTCTTTCCGTGCTGGAGTGTCAATTAATTGCATAGTTGATGTAGAGGATCGGTTCAAAGTGGAGCGACTGCAGGCAGAAATTGAAACAGAAGAGCAAATCTAGAATCACGGGGTCACCAAACAATTGGAACAAACGAATCACAAAACAACCACAACGCATTTCGACCTACTGGTATTCTCCAGGCAACATCATTTATTCAAAACAATGAAATGATGTGGAAGAAGGTCGAGTCAGGTTTCACAGATCAGCCAGTGCTCACATTCCCCAATCACCGGTCGGTTGGACCGTCTTTCTGTGTCGCTGGGAGATCTGGATCTAGGCACCGGACTGACCGGGGCGTCGCCATGGACACACGAAAAGACGGAACGCTGAAGAACATCACAGTGAGGATGGCAATGGTGACACAGATGAAAACATGTTGCGAATACGGCTAGCTGCGGTTCGCTGTCCTGGCTTTGATGCAGATAAAAACGGCAACAAATTCACTGCCTAGACGTGAAATCGAGTGCTGCTAATCGCAGCGGTTTGTGCACAAGGTTCAATCTTAACAAGACTATATAGTAACCCACGGTTCCGCAATGTAATTCGTTGATTAGATAGCTTTAATATATTCGTCAACCCGATTTGAATTAAAATAATCTCCACACCCACCCTCTACCTCTCCCTAAGAAGAGAGAGAGAGAGAGAGAGAGAGAGAGAGAGAGAGAGAGAGAGAGAGAGAGAGAGAGAGAGAGAGAGACTTTGACATTTTACGAAAAAGGTCTTTTGACCAGCAGCCGTGGCGAAGTGGTTAGAGTCGCGGACTCCCGGTTGGGAGGTCGTGGGTTCGAATCCCATCAGAGTCATGTGGGTTTTTCTGCCTCGACCGGCTCGTACCCAGAGATGAGTTTGCTGAGGATTCAGTTGGGAAGACTGGGACCACACAGTCGAGTTTCATTCACTTAATGGATGCGTTTCTGAGAAGTGTTGCTCTAATTTCCTGACCAACTCTGCAGGTGCCTGTATCTCTCGGGCCTGATTGACGCTGGGATGTAGTATGAAAGTAAGCGAAGAGTACAGCCCTGTCATGTAGTCTCAGACCGAAACGGAAATCCGTAGCATCATTTTAATCATCCTCATGGATCAGCATAAAAAGGACTTAAATTCTGTGGCTCTTCATGCCCTGCTCTCATGGTGACCTCAATATCGATGTCCTCTCCACGTCTGTGGCCTTGGTTTGGTTCCGTCGGGGTCACCGGTATCGGCGAGTCCATGGGGGCTGTCGTTGGACGGACGTGGTGGCACCCTCCGGAGGGAGAGCTCACTCACACCGGCTCCGCGACTAAGCAATTATTGTCGTCAGTAGGTGGCTTAGTAGGTGGTGTCCTGCGTATGTTAGATCAGAACAGGCACCACTGAACACCACCGAAGTGACTCGGCAGCAGTGCAGTGTCTAATCCAGTGGGTTGTTTCTTGACGACTTGACATTGACTGCTCCTTGTGGATTGCCGGTGCTGGGGCTGCGGCAGGGCTGACCGGGCTGTGGCTGTGGACGGGGTGTCGGAATGAGCAGCGTGAGTGCACTGCCTCTGAGGTAGCGCAGAGGTTGGGACAGTAAAAAAAAAAATAAATAAATAAAAATATAAAAATCAACAATTGACACCAGCCACCTTATCGAAGTGGTAAGCGTCGTGTGTTCGATTCCCATCAGAGCCGTTTACTTGTGGGACTTTTCTGCCCTCACTGGTTCCTGTCCAGAGTCGAGTTTCCTCCAGGCTCAGTTCAGTCGAGTTCCATCCACTAAATGGATACTTCTTTGAGAGTGTTGCTCAAATTTTTGACCAGTGTCTGCATCTCTCAGGCCTGGTTGACGTCGGGATATAATAGTCTTAGACCGGAATTGAAAATCTGTAGCATAGCCTCTATCACCCTTATCCTAACTGATCAGCATTAAAGAAACATGTCTTCAATTCTGTGGCCTTTCCTGCTATGCTTTTGTGATGATCTCAGTTTCAATGTCCTCTCCACGTCTATGGCCTTGGTTGCTTCTGTTGAGGTTACCGGTATCGGCAAATTCATGGGGGCTGTTGTTGGACTAAGCAATTATTGTCGTTGGTAGGTGGCTTTGTGGGTGTTCTGCGTATGTTGGATCAGAACAGGCATCTCTGGTGGATTGCCTCTTGACTGCTCCCTGCGAATTCTTGATGCCGGGTTGTGGTAGAACAGGCGGTCTATGGATGTGGTCGGGTGGTCAGAATGAGCGGCGTGGATGCAATGCCACTGAGAGAAGGTGTGTGAAAAATCACCAGTTGTCGGAGGGGTGTACCATTTAAGGTTAAAGAACAGTATAGAAGCAAAGAGAAATTACAGGATATCCCTTTACTGGCCATAATGATGCAAGAAAGTGTGTGGCATTTAGGGAAAAAAAAAAACCAGGACCGCATTAACAAACGGCAAGAGAACAGAAGAAAATATATGTGTTTGACCATGCCCACAACAAGCAAACCAATTTGTCTTGATTGAAGGAGATCATTAACCGTTTCATTCGTGCTTACACATTAATTCACTGAAGTACAAGTTGTGCTGATCAGTCATGTGTTTCTATGATTTTCATTCCTTTTGCATTTAACAACAATAGCAAACATCAATTAGCCTTTTATCGTCGTCGTGTTCACTTAATGGTGGTATTGTATTTTTTTGCATTTTCTTTAGTCTTCATTTTCTTTTATTCTTTGTTTCATTCTTCTTTCATTATTTTTTCATCCTGTATTATTGCAGTAGTAGTAGTGGTAGTAGTAGAAGAAAAAGTAGTAGTAGTAGTAGTAGTAGTAGAGTAGGAACAGCAGCAGCAGCAGCAGCAGCAGCAGCAGTAGGTCTCTTACTACTTCCCTTTTCGTTACATTTCACAATTTTATTTGACTCAGATTATTCTACACTGCTCTTCTCACTAGATGACTTTTCTCTTCAAGATCAGTTTTCAAGATAAGTGATTATCAATCAATCGTTTCAGCATATTCATCCTACATGAAGGGGACCACTGGTTTTAAACGCCCCATGTAAACTGTTTGCTGCAGTCTAGTGACCCATTTTCAGTTTCATTGGAAATCGAAGTCTTTTTCATTTTCTTTAGTAATTTGCTTTTTTTTTTTTCTTCCAAATTTAGGTGCAGTTATAGTTTTCTTACACACCTCAGCTCTTTGTAATGGTTGTTCGTTTGCCCCACTTTGATACACACAGCTGTTTGTGTCACATGTGTCCGGTGACGCCATCCCTTGGAGCCAGTTGTTTGTTATGCCAGGAGTTGTTAGAGCCATCACAACGTTCTTCTGGCCTAAGAAACAAATGGTAGACCAAGCCCTGGGCTTAACTTGTCTCACTCTTCTGTTTGTTTGCCTAGACTGGGGTTGGTGAGGCTTCCTTCCCAATGTCCACCTTCTGTTGCAGCTCTGCACTGTTTTGAATGGCATTCCAGACCAATGCCTCTCTCACTCAATCATTCCTGGCTTCGCCATGCCATTTGCTGCTTGCTGTGATGGACAAGCGGAACATATAGCTGCAACCTCTCTGACTAAGGGACAGAGGAGCAGGCCTAAGGTTTTACTAGTGGTAAAACATACAGTTTCTACTAATAATCATACACAGTGTACTTTATCATTCATGCTGTGCTGTCTAATGTACATTCCTGACATGTTTATATAAACGTTTTAATATCAGGTGGTTCGCAAGTAGATGGAGTTGAGCTTTATCTGCAAAGAGGTGGCGGTCTACCACTTAATTATGAGGGAATGGATATTGTGAAATTGAATTATAACACTGAAGTGCTAATCGCCTCTGACTGTTTCACAATTACATTCCTTTCTTTTCTTTTAATTACTGTTGGCTATAGCAACATACCATTTTATAAAGTAAAAGAAACTTTTGGTTCCTCATGTACATCTCACTTTCTGTGGGACAACAGGTTACGAAATGTTTCCAATAAAAACCTTAACTAGTGTACTGGTTTGTTAAGGTGACACAGGTTGACGACGTGCACGCGCGCGGACACACACACACACACACACACACACACACACACACACACACACACACACACACACACACACACACACACGCACGCACGCACGGACACGCACACGTACACGCACGTACACACGCACACAAATTAATTAAAACAGTCACAGAGTTTTGTCCCAAAATGACTGTACAGAATTTTTGCAAGACATGGGGGGAAAAAGAACAAGAGGTAAAATGTTTTTAACGTCATTCTGATTCAAAGCAGATATGAAGTGAAAACAAACAAACTAGCAAAAAACAAACAGACAAAAAAACAAACCCCAATAAGAGACGAAGATATAGTGCAATTCGTGCTCGTATGATAACGTATTTGCACGTCCAAACGAATGCTGCTTGCAACACCAGACCACCTGGCAGAAACACCAGCTAAGACACAGAACAAGCCCTGAGACATTCCAAGTTAAGGATGACTACAAATTTGCCGATACACATGACACATGATGCTTGTACGTAACAAGAAGTGGAGGAATGATCAAACACATATCAACATATCTTCAAGACTATTAAAGCTCTTTTATAAATTTGAAAAAAAAAGTCAAACGAAGCAATAACGAATATAGAATCAAATGTATGTAACCTGTCTTTGAATGATAATAAAGAGACGTCAAAGGAATCAGACGACATTCAGGTGCAGGGTATATGGGTAGGCTGAAAGGTCCTTTAGTGTTTGGGTTGATTCTTTGTGTATTCTGTGTGCTCTTTGTGGGTATTTGTGCAAGGCGATTTGGTGGAGCACCATCCGATTGGAGTTATGGACACGTATATATTTTATCATGGCAGCAAAAATTACCCGACTTGTTTGTTATCTACTGTTACGAATCGATGCTCCACTTTATATTTCAGTCAAATCCATGTTACATATACTTGTTTCTGTTTGTCTGCATGCTCTACTTGACTTTGTTGAAAAAAAAAGACTTTCAGTCTTGAGTAAATGCTCATTTGTGTTTATTCATTTCTCCTGTACTTGTTGCTGTGTATATGTGTCAAGTGTTCGATGTCCTACCCACGATTGAGAAACTCAGCAAGGCCATCGACTTGCTAGCCTGTGGTAAAGTTCCGGGTAGCTTTGGCAGAAGTCATCAAAGCCGCCAAGGAGAGTTCTCTCCTCAGTCACCTCCATGGGTTTCAACTGTAGTATTGGGAGGTAGCAATACTCCCAATGTTGCGAGTATATTAACACCAACACCATGGAGACCCACTATTCTATCCACAAAGGCACTAATTCTTGAGAAGAAAGGACAGCTGCAACGAGACAAAACACATAGCCAAGGAAAGACTGTACCAGCAATAGAGAGGACGTCTCCCACATACCCTGTCCAAGCTGTCATCACACATTCCTTGCATGCATCGGCTTGATCACCCACTTGCGTATCCACTAATCGTCTCATCCCTCTCAACTCCAAGATTACTGAAGTGGTCCTCGTCGACTGGACGGACGAACATGATATGAAGATTATGCTGAAAGAGTATGTACACCATGTTTTCACAGATTCGTGGTCCAAACACATGCGCAAGTTTAATTTTCGCTGCTTTGGCATTTAACTTGAACAGATCTCCTCTATTCCCCACATCCTCATCACTTCATCCTACCCCACCCCCGTGGAAAAAACGCTCTCTCTATTACGCTGCACATGTGTTGTAAAGAAACATGATTGGACAGGGTTACTACGGCGCAGGGCCATGCAGATGAATTGCAGACTTCGATAGCTTTAGTGGGACTGTACACAGCCAATCAGTGCTGCTTAAGTTTCACGTTCATTATGCAGGCGTCACTGCGTGAAGAAAAATCCATACACGCTACTCTGCGTCTGCTATAATACGAGGTTACCATGTACAAAGGGTGACATCTACATAAGGAAAGGATTGATGAGAGGTTATGAGCGTGCACGCGCGCGCGCGCGCGCGCGCGCGCGCGCGTGTGTGTGTGTGTGTGTGTTTTTATGGGAAGGGAAGGAAGGGGCATGCACATTGGTATGAAAACATGGATATTTGCATCTCTGCGCGCACATATTGTTGAGCATATATTTATGCATATCTTGTGCTTACAGGCAATGCGTGCATGAAATCATCAGTATGTGCAAGTGTAAAGGAAGTACCGTATATTTTTGAGCTTATGCTGAGATAATGATAAAGTGGTAATGAGAAAAGAGCAAACGCATCCAAATTGAACAAAAAGCACACACACACACACACACACACACACACACACACACACACACACACACACACACACACACACACACACAAAGTAGAAGAAAAAAGAGCGAATTTAAAAAAAAATGCCAGGGCACAGATACACATTCTCCCACGGCTGTATATGATCATGCACCAATACAACTATACCATAATGGTCTTTTACACACACATGTCCTGCTGGAAGCGTCAAATATGTAAACTGAGAAAAGTGAGTCTAATATTCTTGATGATTCGGAAATATGACAATGTTTCCCTATCTATTTGTTTGATTTGCTGTTCTCTGTTTACATCCCCCATACCCGTGTAAAAAAAATCATCCTTGCAAAATAGATTCTTTGTACTTGAAAAATGTATAAAATAAGATCAAGACAGGTAACATCTCACACATATTTCCTGGATATCACTGATAAAACAAGAGGTGGTGGTATGTGCCTGTACGTCAACGAGTGCTTTTGTAATAGAACGAACGAGCACCCCTGAAATTGATCTGATTGCCATGTCACTCCGACCCCGTTATCTGTCCCGTGAATTTGGGACAGTGTTCGCCACCGTCATCTACACTTCCCCTTCATCGAACCCTGCACGTGCCGCGAATGATATCTCTGGCGCTGTGCGAGAATATTGCAGTTGATATCCCCTGATACTCCAAATTTTGTTCTTGGTGATTTTAATCAATGTGATCTCGGGTCTGTTTTACCCTCTTTTTTAACAGTATGTGTCCAACCGGTCTGTGGCCCTTCCCAAAGTTGGTAAATCTGATCACAACACCGTACACTTGATGTCTTGTTACCGACGACCTGTTATTCAAACCCAACTTGTGCAGAAAGTGTGAAAATTTGGTCCCCTGATAGCATAGAACAACTGCGAGCTTGCTATGAGTGCACAGACTGGGACGTGTGTGTGTGTGTGTGTGTGTGTGTGTGTGTGTGTGTGTGTGTGTGTGTGCGTGTGTGTGTGTGTGTGTGTGTGTGTGTGTGTGTGTGTGTGTGTGTGTGTGTGCTTTCCTTATGCTGTGTGTGTGTGTGTGATGTGAATGATGCTTGCTTAATGTGAATGAAGTTGCTATGTTATCTCTGATTATGTTACCTTTTGTGAAAACATGTTAATACTAAAGAAAACTGTTGACTTTTTGTCTGAACAGTAAGCCTTGGGTTTTCAAATCGTTTACAGAAAACAATGACAAAAGAAAACAGCTTTCAATTGAAGGATAACTTTGCAAAGAAAACAGTTCCAGAAAAATTAAGACATGAAATAAAGGACGCTAAGATGGCATATACAGACATGATAGGAAGCAGTTTGAGTTGGGAAACATGCGAAATACATGGGATGGTCTAAACTCTTACTGGACAGAATAAACCACGAAGTGAGTGTGATCATAAGAGAAGGAATATCATGATTGTGCTAACAAACTGAATGACTCTTATTGCCGTTTTGAAATGAAACATGTTGGTGAAATTTTGGAAACTGTTATGTCAAATGTTTCCAACAGCTGTGATCACGATGATGGAGTTTCACATATTGATGATTCTACTGTTCCGGGTTTGTTCAAATTGTTAAAGATAAGTAAAGCTGCAGGCCCAGACAGCATTTGAGGAAATCATTTAAATAATGTTCAGAACAATGGTCATACTTTTGTGTAGGTTGTTCTCAGGGTCTTTGAACAGTGGATTTGTGCCCTTCTCTTGAAAAAAAAAAAAAATCAGCTATTTGTCCTGTACCCAAATCAAGAAATCCTATCAATTTGAACGACTACAGACCTGCTGCTTTTACATCTCTTATATTGAAATCTTTCGAATGCCTTGTCCTTCAGATTCTTCTTCCCCAAGTCAAACAGCTTTGTGATCCATACCAATTTGCATACAAACAGAACAGACGTACAGATGATGCAGTAATTACTCTTTTAAACCGTGCATACATACATCTTGAAAACAAAGATTCTTTTGTTCGCATCCTGTTTATTGATATCTTATCAGCTTTTGATACTATTCAACCAACACATTATGGCAAAGAAGCAAATGAAAAAAAAAAAAACTTTACAGGTGAACCCAAAATTGATTTTATGGATTGTGAACTTTTTAGTCAACAGATTACAGTGCGTACGCATTGAGGGAAAGAACCACATTTGCTGGTGCACCTCAAGGCACCGTTCTCTCCCCTGTACTCTTTACTCTTTATACAAATGATTGTACTGGTTCTTCTGTCACTCCTGTCATAAAGTACTCAGATGCTTTAGAAGACTGTCAAATTCAGATTCAATTCATTTTCAAAAGGTGGAACGTTTTTGTACATGGTGAAAAGAGATCTGTCTAGATTTGAATGTTCGTAAGACGAAGGAGACGGTAGTTGATTTTCGAAGAAACCCTGCTACTGTCCCTCACTCGTACATCGAAAGCACCCAAGTGGAATTTGTAAGTGACCAAAAGTATATGGGTACTATTTTAGATGATAAGCTAAATTTTGATGCAAATACTTAATTCATATACAAAGTATGCCAGTCTAGAATATACTGCCTTCAGAAACGTCGGTCCCTCGCTGTTCAAAGGGACATCTTAGATATGTTTTTTATTGTTGTCTTGAAAAAATCAGTGTTGTCCTTGGCTTTTTATGCTGCTTTAGAAATCTTAGCGTGAAAAAACAAAACCATTGTAATAAACAGAGTGGTGAGTACATGTGGAAAGATTATTGACGAAAAAAAAAAACAACAGCTAGATGAATTGTATGAATGTCTTGTCACGCAAAAAGCTGTGAGTATTACTGCCGACAGTTCTTACGTTCTTTCAAAAAACTACAATGTTCTATCCTCTGGACGAAGATTCCAAATTCCAAAGTTCAAGACAAATAGAACCAAAAGCAGTTTTGTTCCCGATTCCATCAAACTCCAGACTCATAACTAAACTTTCAATAAGATCTGGTTCCGAAAGCATGTTTGCACACACACACACACACACACACACACACACACACACACACACACACACACACACACACACACACACATATATATATATATATATATATATATATATATATATATATATATATATATATATAGCTTGAATTTATGCTCTTATGTCTTAGATCGTAAAAATAGCGCATGTGCGCGTGCGCGCGTGCACGTATATGTTGTATTTGATGGTCTTGTTCTTGTTCTTGATCCTAAGTCAACTTCTGAACATTTACGCACGCAGTCCCACACACACACACACGATCGCACGCGCGCGCGCACACGCGCGCGCACACACACACACACACACACACACACACACACACACACACACACACACGTGTGTGCACGGACGTTCGTTCGCTCCTACACATACACATGCGCGCATGTGCACGTCCACACCCGCACACGTGCGCACATATACGCATACACATGAACGCACAAATGCACACACACACACACACACACACACACACACACACACACACACACACACACACACACACACATACACACACACGCACATGTGTACATACCAACATACAAAGACACACATACACACAGATATGTACACATATATACGCAGATACGTGTGCTCACAGAAACCCACAAATTACACACACTGACTGACTGAAACCAATTTATTGTCAGATTAACTCAAGGTTGTACTGACAAATCACACACACACACACACACACACACACACACACACACACACACACACACACACACACACACACACACACACACACACACACACACACACATCGCCCACGCACACACATGGGCCCATGTCCACACGTCATACACACAGGTGTATATTCACTACACACACGTACAAAAAAAATGGTAGGCAGGCACTCAAGGTCGGATCAGCGCGTTGGGCTAATGCGCAGGTAAAACATCAGCTGAGTCGTAGCCACGAGACCCTTCTTTCAATTCTCTCATCTTAGTTATTAATTGATTTATCCATCAGCTAAAAATCAGGCGTAGTGTGATTCAGGCGTAGTCTCAAAACTAAGCGGATGTGGTGTAGCGTATATGGACTAGTCCGCACGCAGTGACGCCTCCTTAATGAAACTGAAACTGAAACTCAACTGGGAAGGCGGAAAACACGCAGGCGAGTTTCATTCATTTAATGATTGAGTCTCTGACAGTATTGCTCAAATTCCCTGACCAACATTGCGGTGTCCATAATTCTTTGACCCAGTTGATCTTGATATATTTTATGTAAGGAGGCGTAGAGTACAACCCTGTTGTGCCGTCTCAAACATGAATGAAACTCCGTGCACTGTCATCAGATCCCTCATTGATAAGCAATAAAAAAAAATGCATTCTGGGACATTTGAACCCCTGCTCTCCCGGTGATTTGAGTTTGGATTTTCTTTTACACATTTATGACCTCGGTCGCTGACATCAGCAAGTTCACTGAAACTGTCGTTGGACAGGGGACGTGGTGGCACCCTCCAAGGGAGTGGGAAGCAGGGATGGCGCTCGTTCACGCTGGCTTTGCGACTGAGCAGTTATCGTAGTCGGTGGGAGGCTTAGCAGGTGGTATCCTGAGCATGCTGGATCAGAACACGTGAGCACTACTGAAGTGGGTCAGCAGCAGTGCAGTGTCTGCTCTGGTGGGCTGCCTTATGCTAACCTGATACTGATTCTCTTTGTGGATTGCCGCATGGGCTGTGACATGACAAACTAGGGTGAAAGTGTGGACGGGGAGCCAGAAGGAGTTCCCTGGGTGTAATACCGCTCAAGCAGCAGAGAAGATGAGACAAAAAAAGAGAAAAAACGAAAACCAGGAATGATGATGTCATTGGTCATTGAAAGACATTTAAGAAATAACTGGTTATCAGTAGGTTCTTATGTGTGAAAACATAATTATAAGGTCGTTTGCCGTTGCTCCTGCTGACCAACACGTCCATGCTCATTGCTTGTCGTTACGTCTGTGGCATGGAACTGCAATTGTCACGAAATGACCATTGACATTGCTATTAATGCCTGTTGTTCTAAGGTTCTCTTATTTGTTTCATTTGGGATCATCCTTTAAATGTGACATGTTTCTTCCGAGGCTCGTTGATCGATTAACAGAAGAAAATCTCTGTGCACCCCGAGGCCTTCTTCTTCCGTGGCAATTATTCACAGCATGTTGGTTAAATGGAAAAAAAATCTCTGTTTTTTGTCAGAGGAAATATTATTTATCAAATCCAAGTAAATGTAGTAAATGGCCAAACGGCCTTTTCTCTTTTGGTTGAATGTTCTAAACAGGCATATAATGAGTGTGATAAGTCAAAAGTTCTGCAGAGACTTTCCACCGAACTGAAGAGTTGGTGCCATAGTGTGGTCTCTCTGAGCCAGGCTGATTTTCTCTGGTGATGGTAGAGGTATTGCCTAGCATTAGTACCAACATCGATCCCATAACGACAATGATTTAATCTGCCCGCTGTGTAAAAACAGTAAAGAGGATGAGATTCGTTTTGCTCTGTGTTGTCAAAGCACTGAATTGCTTAACAACAATACATTTCTGCAAAGTTTTATAGATTTCCTAGCCTGCATTGACTAAGTTTACTTTTGGCATGCAAACGTGAAAAAAAAAAAGAAATCTATCAATTTTCTTACAGAAAGCGTTTCAGTTGCGCGAGATTGCTATAATATTGTAAAACACTATTCTGAATTTTATAATTGGTACGAAACTTGGTGTCATTGTTTAATTACTCCCCTTTGTTAGGGGCAATGGCCTGATATAAATAAAAGATCTGAATCTGAAGCTTTTGCAAAAGACATTTTTGGTGAAGTATGAAATCTATCAAATCTCTCTCTCTCTCTCTCTCTCTCTCTCTCTCTCTCTCTCTCTCTCTCTCTCTCTCTCTCTCTCTCTCTTAGGGAGAGGTAGAGAATGGGTGTGGAGACTATTTAAATGCAAGTCGAGTTGGCAAATATATTAAAGTTGTCTAATTAATTACCTACATCTGCGGAACAATGAATTACTTCATGGTCTTGTTAACATCGAACACTGTGCACAAACCACTGTGATTCGCAGCACTCGATTTTAGGTCAGGGCAGTAAATGTGTTGCCGTTGTACCTGCCTCAAGGCCAGGCGAGCGAACCTCAAGCTAACAGTGAAAGATTATTTGCAACATGTTTTCATCTGTGTCACCGTTTGCCGTGGTAGATTTGTCATGGTAGATACTACAGTGTTCTTCAGTGTTTTGTCTTTTCGTGTGTCCATGACGACGCGGAGGCCAGTCCTGGGCCTAGATCCAGATCTTCCAGCAACACAGAAAGACAGTGCAACTGACTGGTGATGGGGGTATGTGAGCACTGACTGATCTGTGAAACCTGACTCGACACCTTCTTCCACATCATCTCATTGTTTTGAATAATCATTATAATGTCTGAAGACCAGTAGGTCGAAACGCGTTGTGGTTGTTTTGTGATTTGTTTGTTCCAATTGTTTGGTGACCCAGTGATTCTAGATTTGCTCTTCTGTTTCAATTTCCGCCTGCAGTCGCTCCACTTTGAGACCACCCTCTATATCAGCTATGCAAATAATTGACACTCCAGCACCGAAAGACAAAATAATGTTGTCAAACATACATGACAAATATTGATATACGACTTAGGAACTAAACAAAGTGAAACAAGACCTGAGAACTGCAAGGCATTGCTAGTCGTTTGCAAAAAAAAGAATCCAGGAATTTGAAGAGGGTGGTTTGTGACCATCCATGGAAAATGATGGTTTGAAATCAGAGAAGTGTAAAATGAAGGGAAGGATAGGTGTCTACAAACAAATGTGACATCTGAAGGGTTGATCAAGATTGCTTATGGAATATTATGAATAAACAATGGTACCTGAACAAAAAAGTCATAATCAATAATGTGTCAACTGATAAGTTGGAATTTTTCTCAAGTACAGACTATGACTACACCGCTTAAGCAATCGGCAAAAAATATCCAGTTGTCACCAGCCACCTTGGCGAGGTGGTTGGCATCACGAACTCTCGGCTGGGAGGTCGTGTGTTCGATTCTCATCAGAGCCATTTATTTGTGGGACTTTTCTACCCTGACCAGCTCTGACCTACTCAGAGCTGAATTTCCTCCAGGCTCAGTTTAGTCAAGTTTCATCCACTCAATGGATGCGTCTATGAGTTTTGCTAATATTTTCTGACCAATGTCTGGCTCCTCCAGGCCTGCTTTACGTCAGGATATGAAAGGAAAATAAGCATAGAGTACACCCTTGTCATGCAGTCTTAGACCGGGATGGAAAAACTACCGACCTATCTCTAACCTCTCTTTCCCGTCAAAACTTAGAAAAAAAGTCGTCCTCAATCAGCTGAACTCTCACCTCTCCGCCAGCAGTCTCATCAATCATTTTCAGTTAGTCTATCGCCAGTTCCATTGTACTGAAACAGTCCTGCTCTGCATTCACAATGACTTCCTTACAACCTATTCTGATAAAGTCTCCCTTCTTACTGTCCTTGACCTGTCTGCAGCCTTTGATACCATTGACCACACTAATATCCTCACTAGACTCCAGCACACGTTTGGTATCTCTGGCACGGCCCTCGCTTGGTTCACCTCTTACCTGTCAGACAGAATACAGACTGTACTCATCAATGGCACTCATTCTAGGCCTGCAAATCTGACCTGTGGTGCCCCACAAGGATCTGTCCTTGAACCTGCTCTCTTCACTCTTTACACCTCTCCCCTGTCAGCCATCATCAAATCCCACTCCCTTAAACACCACTTCTACGCTGATGACACCCAACTTCATGACAGTGACTCACCCGACAATGTTCAGACCCTGTTAACTCTCACATCTGACCGTTACTCTGACTTTAAGAACTGGATGACAAACAATAAACTTCAGTTCAATGATGACAAAACAGAAGCAATTCTGATCAGCACACGTCAAAAGCTCTCTCAACTGCCCCCCCCCCCCCCCCCCCCCCCCCCCCCCACCCCCCCCTCTTCTTCTCTTCAACTATGCAACACATCCATTCCAATTTCCGACTCTGCCGAGAATCTGGGTGTCTACCCTTGATTCTACCCTTTCCATGCAAAAGTTTCTGACCCAAACCGCAAATCTTGCTACTACCACCTCCGCCCCACCAGCCTGATCTACCGAAGCAACTGTCAAACTTGCCCTCTGTTTCATTTACGTCTCGTATCGACTACTGCAACTCACTCCTTTCTGGTGTCAATGAATCCTCTATTCACACCCTACAACGCATTCAAAACAATGCTGCACGCCTTGTACTCAAGAAGAAAAAGACTGACCACATCTCCCCTCTTCTGTCACAACTTCACAGGCTTCCTGTATCAAAACGCATACACAATAAACTGGACACCATTTGTTGCAAGTCCCTCAGCAATGCAGCCCCTGACTACCTAACCATCTACTCAATATCTACACACCCTCGCGCACCCTCCGCTCTTCCTCTGATCCTCTCACTTTCCGGGTTCCAGATACCAAGTACCTTTGCTCCACGTGCCTTCTCTGCTTTTGGCCCACTCTGATGGAACAAACTTCCATTTTCGGTCCGTCAGCTGCCTACTTTCACTTCTTTTAAGACTGCTCTTAAAACTCACGATCCCTGCTATTCCCACTGCAGCCTGTACCCACTCGGTGTGGGATCTGAGATGTAAATATTTGTACATAACTCTTTTTCCATTTTCCCTCTCTTTTGACAGTTTTGTTTAGCCATACAGCACGTGTGTGTGTGTGTGTGTGTGTGTGTGTGTGTGTGTGTGTGTGTGTGTGTGTGTGTGTGTGTGTGTGTGTGTGTGTGTGTGTGTGTGTGTGTGTGTGTGTGTGTGTGTGTGTGCTTACATTTAATGTTTTTTTGATTGTTTTGTGTTTGTTGTTTTTTTTGTTTTGTTCTTTCGTGCGCTGAGAGTTGACTTCATCAAGATTTTGCGCCTTATAAATACCACAGTTATTATAATTATTAAATCTGAAGCATAATCCTTATCTTTCTTATCCTCATTGATCAGCATCGAAGAAAAAAATGTCTCAAATTCTGTGGTCCTTCCTGCCACGGTCTCGTGGTGACCTCCGCCCTCGATGTCCTCTACACGTCTTGGGCCTTGGTTTGTTTCTGTCGGGATTACCGGTACGGGCAAATTCGAGGGGTCTGTCTTTGGATTAAACAGTTATAGTCGTCAGTAGGTGGCTTAGCGGGCGTCCTGCGTATGTTGGATCAGAACAGGCATCTCTGGTAGGTTGCCTCCTGGCGACTTGACACTGCCTGCTCCCTGCGGATTGTCGGTGCCGGGTTGTGGCCGAACAGGCCGGTTTGTGGCAGTGGACGGGTGGTCAGAAAGAGCGGCGTGAATGCAAAGCCATTGAGACGGCACAAAAGGTGGGTCAAAAATCTAGTGTCAATGGGTGTACCATCGAAGGTTAAAGAACAGTTTTAAAGCACGGAGAAGATATAGGACATGACTTTACTAGCAAAAATGATGCGAAGAAAGTATGTGACATTTAGAACAAACAAACAAACAAGCAAGCAAAAAAAAAAAAAAAAAAGGGGGGGGGGGGGGGGGGGGGGGGCACATTAACAAGCTGCAAGAGAACAGAAAGCATCCGTAGAAAGAGAGAGACAGGACACACCCTCCGAAAGCCCCAGGGCAACACCACACGAAAAGCTCTGACCTGGAATCCTCAACGCAAGAGAAAGCGGGGAAGACCAAGAAACACCCTGGAGGCGGGACCTGGAGGCGGCCACCGGGGAGATGGGTTACAGCTGGGGAGAAATAGAAAAGATTGCCCAGGACCCTGGCCGTTGGCGGGCAGTCGTTGATGGCCTATGCTCTGGCAAGAGCAATGGGCCTAAGTAAGTAAGAAAACAGAAGAAAAAAAATATGGTGTTTGACCATGCCCACAACAAGCAAACAAATTTGTCTTGATTGAAGGAGACCGTTAACTGTTTAATCCTTGATTACACATTCATTCACTCAGTTTTTTTTTCTCTGTCATCCCACTACAAGTTATTCTAATCAGTCATACATTTCTATGATTTTCATTCCTTTTGTATTCAACTATAATAACAAACATCAATAAGCCTTTTGTCAGCATGTTCACTTATTGTCAGTGTCATATTTTGTGCATTTCGTTTACTCTTCAATTCATTTCATTCTTTCTTTCATTATTTTTTCATTCATTCTTTTTTTTTTTTTTTTCATCATTGTTGTAGTAGTAGTAATAGTAGTAGTGGTAGCAGTAGTAGAAAGAGTAGAAGTAGCAGTAGTAGCAGCAGCAGCAGCAGTAGTCGTAGTAGTAATGGTGGTAGTGGTGGTGGTGGTGGTGGGGGTGGCGGTAGTAGTTTCTTTTCTACTTCCCTTTTCGTTGCATTTCACAATTTTAGTTGACTCCAGATTACTCTACACATTGCTCTTCTCACCAGATGACTTTTCTCATCAAGATCAGTTTTCAAGATAAATGATTGTCAATGAATCGTTTCAGTGTTATTCCTCCCACATGAAGGGGACCGTTGGTTTGAAACGCCTTGTGTAAACTGTTTGCTAGTCTAGTGACCCATGTTTAGTTTCATTGGAATTGAGATTTTTTTTAAAAATTTTCTTTTGTTCTTGGCATTTTTTCTAGTTTAGGTGCAGTTATAGTTTCCTAACACTCCCAGACTCTTTGTAATGGATTTTGTTTGCACCTCTTTACTGCACACAGCTCTTTGTGGCACATGTTTCCAATGTCTAACACTGAATTATGTTTATGATTTATGTGTTGATAAAAAACCATCTTCCATCTAAATTTAAGAAAGCGAAAGATATACCTTTATACAAAACAGGTGATCCCACCAATCCCTCCAACAATAGACCTGATTCAATATTATCCCTTTTCAAAACGGAAGTGACCGAGAGCGGAAAATGAAACAAAATTTAGAAAGAGAGGGGGTTAGTTACAGCCGCAAGTAGCCCGCTCTCTTTCTAAATTTTGCTTCATTTTCCGCCCTCAGTCACTTCGTTTGAGAACTTAACTTTTACTGACACTGACCGATACCCTTTGTCGTGTTGCATTTCACGTCACGTCTTTGCACTGTGTGTACTTTGGAACGCTGTAAGCCACTTGTCATTCTCATTACCCTTCATTTGATTGTGAGGCGAACATGAGAAGATACGTGGTTTCTCGTTCTTCGTTTTCACTGTCCTAAATGTTATTTGTTTTCCCCTGAAGAAGAAGACCCAAGAGGTCAAAATGCATCGTGTCACGAGCCGCCGTTGCGAAGTGGTTAGCGTCGCGGACTTCCGGCTGGGAGGTCGTGGGTTCCAATCCCATCAGAGTCATGTGGGTTTTTCTGCCCCGACCGGCTCCTACCCTGAGTTGGGTTTGCTGCGGACTCAGTTGGGAAGACTGGGACCACACAGTCGAGTTTCATCCACTTAATGGATGCGTTTCTGAGAGTGTTGTTCAAATTTCCTCATCAACACTGCAGGTGCCTGTATCTCTCAGGCCTGGTTGACGCCGGGATATATTATTATGAAAGGAAGCGTAGAGTACAGCCCTGTCATGTTATCTCAGACCGAAATGGAAATCCGTAACATCATCTTAATCATCCTCATCCTCATCGATCAGCATAAGAAAAAAAAAATCTCAAGTTCTGTGGCCCTTCATGCCCTGCTGTCATGGTGACCTCAATTTCGATGTCCTCTCCACGTCTGTGGTCTTGGTTTGGTTTCGTCGGGGTCACCGTGTCGGCGAATCCATGGGGGCTGTCGTTGGACGGACGTGGTGGCGCCCTCCGGAGGAGAGAGCTCACTCACACCGGCTCCGCGACTAAGCAATTATTGTCGTCAGTAGGGGGCCTAGTAGGTGGTGTCCTGGGTATGTTAGATCAGAACAGGCGCCACTGAACACACCACCGAAGTGACTCGGTAGCAGTGCAGTGTCTCCTCTGGTGGGTTGTCTCTTGATGACTTGACAATGACTGCTCCCTGTGGATTGCCGGTGCCGGGGCTGCGGCGGGGCCGACCGGGCTGTGGCTGTGGACGGGGTGTCGGAATGAGCGGCGTGGGTGCGCTGCCTCTGAGGTGGCGCAGAGGTTGGGACAGAAAAAAAAAAATTAAAATGCATTGTGTCTTGTCCTGTACTCTGTTTGTGTCCTTTGTGGTAACTAGTCCCCTCTCTATTTTGTTTCATTTTCATTTTTTTTTTTTTAATTAATCAAGTTTGGTATATTCTGGAGGGATTGCATGGAATAATTTGTTCCTCTTTCAAATCGTGTTCCTCAAAATGAGCATTTAAAAAGCACTAAAGCAGAATCTGATGGAAACTCTCTCTCTCTCTCTCTCTCTCTCTCTCTCTCTCTCTCTCTCTCTCTCTCTCTCTCTCTCTAACTCCATTTGTAATTATGTTCCAAGACGTATTCCTTATTATTTCACATGTTTTAATATGAGTAATGTACATATGTTTATGATTGGAGAAAAGGCCTTTTCGAACGTTATTTGTATGTATTTTTTCCCGTTGCACGCCATATATATATATATATATATATATATATATATATATATATATATATATATATATATATATATATATATATATATATATATATATATATAATAAGAAAATAGATTACACATATCATGGGAAATTATAAAAAGAGCAACACCATACAACAACATTTCTAAAAAATGCAATTATATATATATATATATATATATATATATATATATATATATATATATATATATATATATATATATAATAAAATTAGGATTAAAAGCCACTCAGAATGTTAAAAGTGCTCTGTAACAGTAACAACAGACAGTTATAAAGAAACATACATAGGGATCACGGCTAACCGTTTTAAAACCAGATATGCAAACCATAAACAGTCCTTCAAACATGACAAATATAAAAACCAAACAGAATTAAGCAAATATAGTGGAAGCTTAAAGATAAGAAAATAGATTACAACATATCATGGGAAATTATAAAAAGAGCAACACTATACAACAACATTTCTAAAAAATGCAATTATCTACTACAGAAAAGTGGCTGATATTATGTAAACCCCATCTAGCATCCCTGAACTCTAAAGTAGAAATGATAAACAATTGCAGCATAAATGGAAATCCTTGTCAATGTACCATCCCTTGGCACGTCCCCCCCCTGACGCGCCCCAAAAAAAAAAAAAAAAAAAAACAAAACACTAAAGGCCACGTGCCACACGTACAGTGCTCACACGCCCACACACCACACACTATATACACCGGTGGCGGCCCAGATTGTACACCCTGAGGAGAGCACTTAGCTTGAAACAAATTTGTAGGTTTTAATAATATATATATATATATATATATATATATATATATATATATATATATATATATATATATATATATATATAATTTTAATGAGGGCAGATGTCAAAAAGCTTGGCAGCTTATTCTTCAACCCTCAATAAAGATGATTTTGACTTACTTGACTTGACAAATATCACCATCATTTGGAGCCAGCTGTTTTTGATCAATTGAATTCAATCAACTTCATTGTCCATCAGAAAAAGTTTTCTTCTGCTCCACATCATTTCATCATGTGCCAGAAGTTGTCAGAGCCGTCATAGCGTTCTACCAGCCAAGCAATTAAATGGCAAAACAAACCCTGGGTTCAACTTGTCTCGCTCATCTGTTTGCCTAGACTGGGGCTGGTGAGGCACTGTAGAGGTTTCCTTCACAATGTCCATCTTCTGTTGCAGCTCTGCACTGTTTTGCATGGCATTGCAGACTATTGCCTCACTCACTCACTCACTCGTTCCCAGCTTTGCCATGTCCTTGCTGCTTGCCGTGGAATGCAAGCGAAACATTTAGAAGTAACACCTTCGACCAGTTAATGAGGTGATGCTACGGGATGTTATAATTAAAATATTCCTTTGTGGTTAGTTGTTCATGTCAAATGACCAACTGGTGTATGTTTTATATCATGATCTGGCATATGGTCTCTACTCACTGATACACTCTTACAATATGGAACGTCACAGGGTTCTGTTATAAGATTTTTCCTGGTTATCACGTACCAGCTGTTGTCTCTGTCTTATGAAAATTTTGCCAGCGATACACAGATCTATTATCGGTCCCGAACTATAACTTATCATGTGATTCTGAACATTGAAAACTGCATTTATGACACGAAGACATAGATGGCACTCACCAACCTGTGGCTACATAATAGAAAATGGACTGTTTTAATTGTCTCTTTACGTTGGAAAGAGATGCCAGGCTTTAAATAAAACACAGTCATTATATGATTATATTATACAGACATTGTACACAATCTGTCTTTTAGAATTCTAAGATTTCTATACTCAATCTGTCTTTTAGAATTCTAAGAGTTCTCTCTTTCTTTCCTAGATCTGTTTCAACTTTACGACGACTTGACTGCATGCTAAAGATAATGAATATGTCTAGCATTTACAGCGCGCCTTACAAAGACATTCTCACACCAAAACGTATACACAGTTTCTACTAATACTCATACAAAGTGTGCTTTGTCATCCATACTTTGCTGACTGGTGTACATTCTTAAAATGTGTGTAAACATTTATTGAAATCAAGTGGTTCGCAAGTAGCTGGGTTGAACATTGTCTGAAAAGAGGTGGTGGTCTACCACTTAATGATGAGGTAATAGACATTTTCAAAATGAATGATAATAACAGTGAAGCTCAAAGCTTCTCTGGCTTTCTTTCATAATAACATTCCTTGCTTTTTTCAATTACTGTTGGCTTCAGTGACATACCATTCTCTAACAGTACAGGAAACTTTTGGTTCCTCGTGTACATCTCACTTTCTATACAACAGCAGGTTTCGAAAATGTTCGAACAAAAACCTTGACTAGAATACTGCTTTGCGAGTATGACACAGGTATGACGATACGAACACACACACACACACACACACACACACACACACACACACACACACACACACACACACACACACTTCGCCTGCACAGTAGGCGCATCACACCAACCATTGAGACCCACTACTGTATATACAAGGCATCAATTCATGGGAAAGAAAGGACAGATGCAGCGCGACAAATGGGATAGGTAAGGAAAGACTGTGCCAGCAATCGAGAGGACGTCTCCCACATACCCTGTCCAAGCTGTCATCACACATTCCTTGCAAGCATCGGCTTGATCAGCCACTTGCGTATCCACTAATCGTCTCATCCCTCTCAAGCCCAAGATCACTGAAGTGGTCCTCGTCGACTGGACGGACGAACAACAACATAATCATGCTGAAAGAGTGCGTACAGAGTTTAGTTTCGGCTGCTATGGCATACAGGTAAAACAGATCTCCTCTGTTGCCCACTTCCCCACCCTTCCTCCTACCCAACCCCTGCGGAAACACACTCTATTGCGCTGCACGAGAGTGTTAAAGAAACTTGAAGCGGCAGAGTTACTGCTGTTCAGGGCCATGCAGATGAATTGCAGACTTTTCTAGCTTTTGCAGGACTGTACACAGCAATTTAATACTGCTTACCTTTCACTTTTATCATGTAGGCCTCAGAGCATGAAGGAAAATCCACACACGCTACATTCCCTTTGTATAGTACGAGGCAACAGTGTGCCAAGAGTTACAACTTCATAAGGAAAAGATTGGTGGGAAGTTGTGTGCACGCGCGTGTTTGTATATGTGTGTTGTGTGTGTGTGTGTGTGTGTGTGTGTGTGTGTGT